>JADWOT020001155.1:0-13972 GCA_036345935.2 Taenia hydatigena
AACAGGCGGACCTCCTCTAGTACCCGCATTGCAGCGGCAAATGAGAGTTTCGATTCACCACAGTGACTTCTTAACAGACAAAAAAAGCGACCTAAACGCTGCTGAACGTGGTCGATTTGCCAGTGTTGGCGGCTTTAGCAGAGGAGTGCATTCCTGTCAGCTCATTGCGTACTTCCACGGTTAGTGAGTTTTCGCGAGTGATGAGTTCGACAATGTTCCACATCATGAAGTCATCAGAAACAAAGATGCGTCAACACAAAATGCCCATTTCGACAACGATACCAGTAAAGCAAATGAATCCTTTGACTCTTTGTGCATTCAGGTATCGTTCTAAGCCTCTGGCCTATAGTGCCATACGCATGTTAGCAGTACATCTTCTATACCGGTACGCCCTGTCATTTCGTCAAGGATGTCTTCAATCGCCACACTGCACTACACTACACAGATCTCCAACTCTATCCCTACACATACCAATATTTCTACTTGGCAGGCGTCATCGCCTCAACGTAGGCATTGGCGTACACTCGAATCGCAGCAAATGACCTAACCGTTCAAAGTCTCCGAGATTCACAACGGGACTCTCCTTGACCACATCAATCACAACTGCTATTTATGCGTCTTGGGAAGTAAGTTATTCAATCACCGCGATCCTTTATGTGTGGTGACGGGCCTGAGACAAGAAATGAGCATGGCACTATTCGAGTGACCGAATGCTACGAACACAGCGGCATCACCTTCGCCATGTCTTGCGCATATTCGAGCAAGTTGTTGGGAGCCATGTCTTGTTACTCAGTGTCCAGTAAGGCAGTTACTTCCCGGCTGCAATCCTCGCACTCTCAGTTCCACTCCCTAGTATTCAAGCGCCATAAAGCAGAAAATATTTGTAAAACAAAGGACAAGAACCGTAGCCAATGAATAGAATTGAGGCCATCAGTAATTCACATCATTTCTTACGGCGAGCCTGAAGCGGTCAGTAATTGTAAACATGAGCTAGTAAGTTGTTCCATAGCGAATGGAATTCGAATTTGTGTTATAACACGATTTGAGAATGTCACTGATCTTCACCGCGAGTGCTATGCTTCGGAGAAAAAGACGGAAAAGGCTGGGGCCCTTTCCAATAGATGCTTGAAGCCTTCGAAAGTAACATAAGCTCCCCACTCTTGTGCTCACGAGTATATTCCTACACAGTCAGACCTGCTTCAGGAATGACGTAAGTATCACCTCAACCAATCTGACTGTGACACTGGCAGTATCAAGTGACAGCAAAGGAGGATGAATGCTGATCAACAAATGGTCAATGTGTTAATGCAGTAGTAGCGGGCAAGTGCCGAGATGTGAATAAATCAAAACAACCTACTTTTGCTACTTCAAATCTTGAACATGTAGCTTCATTTCCAAATGAATTATAGATGATATCTATGACCTTCACAATAGCACCTTCTAGAAACAACAACAGGGGTGTACTTGGCGGTGCAAGGTCCTTCATCAGAGGCTGTAATAATGCTAATATTTGTCAATTTAAAGAAGGAAAGAGCACTGGGATGGAATACACTCTCACTGACAAGAGCGGGTATGGGTAGTGAGGGCATCAAAGGGAGCCTTTAAATGAACAATTCTACACTAGCCTAGACGATGTGTAACACAAAACGCATGATCAGTCTGGTAACAATCCACATCTGCATATAGTACCATTTCTCAGCACCTCCGAGGACGGAATTATGCTCTCGTAAGGAAGAAGAAAATGAAGGGTGGAATCGACACCACTACTCACAGACGGTGCCTTCCCTCCCACATCTGTGCTCGAACCGCCAACAATGGAGCTTAACTTCCGCTCAAAATTAACACTTTCTCTGCCTCTACTATAAGATCCCCATTGAGGTTACTGCAGTTCGACCAGTTACGCCGAATGCCGTGACCGAAGCCACCGCCAGCACTGCCTGTGCAAGCAACAAGTCATGGCCAATTGTAGTAGCAATGCACGGCCGCTACAGGCTAAGCGCTGCTTTGACACATGGGGATTGCAAGGGTCAAGTTAAGGCTCAACTGTTCCTACGCCTTTTACAATTTTAGTAGCTTCACAACCCTTGATGCAATTTCACAATATGGCATTTTAAATAAGATGCGTCTGCAGGCCTCCTTATCATGCCGTCTTGGAGTTGAGGAAAGACTGGTGTGAAGAGTTCACTCATTCGTGTCTTTCAAACTGGAAGGCAAGTTTTCGATTGCTCATCCAATTTCTACGGAAAGTAGGCAACAAATGAGGAAGTAAAGTGCAAATGATCCACTTGTATGCCAGAAAAGGAAATCGGTACGCCCTTCTGAAAGTCAAGATGGTCAAGCATTGCCATGTTGGGGCAAGCTAGAATTTTCAGCTAATTTAGAAGCAGTCGTCACATGAGCCATCTGTACATCGGGTAGACTAACACAGCCTTACAATTTCCCCGTATTTCAGTGCATCAGACCATCTCAACACACTGCGCATAAAATTGAAATCGTCATTTCTCTGATAATTTGTCAGCATGTGTGTAGAGCTGTGTGCCTCGTGAGGTAATTGAAACCCTCCACACTGAAAGCGAGTGCGTGATACGTCCATGTGGGAGAAGGAAGTACTAAGCACATGAACTGCGTGAATTCAAAACGGTGTAATGAGTAGCATGTGAAGTGTAGTGGAGGCGGGATTAGCCAGTAGATATTGAAAAGCATTGACTTTGCAAGGCGGAAGTGCATTTGCCATTACGCTAATGCACTTCCACTTCCATTTCTACTTGACGCAATAAATCTGCACTTTCAGAGTCTATAACACTATCAGATGAAAATTAATACCCAATTTAATCGCTGTGCGCAGATATGTGTGAATGATATCATTGCCAAGTGCCAACTCAACTTCATTGAAGTAGCTTCCCTAGATGCTAGAATTGTGAAATATTTTCATCTGCGTTCAAATAGGCCACCCTTATGACTTCGAAGCCTGAGAAAGTCTTGGGTCTCCTCATAGATAAGGCCACAGATACGTTTTGCACCACCGCGGCGTGCCAAACGTCGAATGGCGGGTTTCGTAGTGCCCTGAATGTTGTCGCGTGGAACCTTCGTATGACACTGGTGTCAACCTTTTTAAGACATTTTCCGCCTTTGCCACGATTGAACACTGCCCAACCCAAAGGAATCGCAAAAAAGGACTGAGAAGAGGTGTTTCGTAAACAGAGGGAACGTACACGCGAATCAATTTGTATGTACTTCTGCGTTTGGCCACCATCACTGAATCAGCCTTTTAAAATCCTCGATTCAATTGTTTCAAAATATATATGCTTCCTAGTATTTTCAGTAATGCCCGCAAATATAGAAATCGCCAACTGAAATGCAATCCTTATTGCCAAGATCTATATTTTTTGCAATCCAAAGAATTCACCCTCAAATATATATGAATATGTATATATGGGATTGCCGGAAAAATAAAAGAACAGAATCTAAAGATTAGATGCAAAATGTAACATGAAGGTCAACTATAAATTCAGTAAGGCCACAAGCCATGCAAATTTCTGCTGTCAGCAAGTGAATTCGTGAAAATTTGAGTGAGCTCATTGAGCAGCATGGGAATACTGAGTTCGATGGTTTAAGTAAAAGTACTTATTCTTAACTTACCTTAAAGACGAATGCCCCATGATTTCGGCTACGCAAGAGACGCTCACGGCAAAATGTTAGAAATCTGAGTAGATTTTGTTTGCAAAGATCATTTAATGCGCGGTCAACAGGTAATTTTATGCACAAGCCATTTTTGGTGATGCTTACGTCCCCTAGAAAAGTACTTTCTACAGGTGGTCAATCATGCCTACAAGTGGGATTGCAACGTGGTGAGCACACAGATCACATGGCCAATATGCATGCCCCTACGTGCTAGCCGCTAGGGGCATGAGTGCGCCTTGGCTTACGTACAGGTTCAACCAGCTGTATCCATCTTTCCACAATAATTCTCCCCACAATTCTTATTCAGTCAACGCCTTAGTGTCCCTTTTAATGTGACTAAAATACAGAATTACTTGCTAACTTGAGCTCCAAATTCATTACCATTTAACAAGAGCCATACGATTAGTTTGGCCTTAACGAAAAATGCTATTGAGTGTCACATCATCAGGACCTGAGATATGCCCTTTTAAAGGCACCATATTTAAAAAAATCAGGAAATGAATACCTGTCAATTCTATGGCTTACAAAGATGCAGACGTTCCAGTCCAGGCTTAAATGTGAGATAGTGGCTCTAGATGCATCAGCCTTGCAGCCAAATAATCAATGGTCAATAGGCCTAAAGTGACAGCTATCACCATTTATAGCAATTTGTTATAAATGGTAGAAGGCGGTTTTTAGTATGTCCTCAAAGGCAGCCGCGAAAAATAAAATATTTTTGAGACATTTAGAGGAATATCTTAGGATTGAAGCCAACGCCCTTATTATAATGTAGCCTTAAATCACTACATACCCATTATCAGTACACGAACCAATTGATTTATTTGTGGTAAAAAGTGGCACTAGAAATATTCCCAGGGTTAGCCTTCTTTTGAGACTAACTCAGTGAGAATGGAGCGGAATGTCGGGCTTTGTATTCGTCGTTAGAGAGTTTTTTGGTACGCATGGTCTCGTAATTGCAAATTAAAGGCAGAATTTTTATAGGAATTGAGTGCTTTAAATAGCACATCCGATAAAAACAACTTTTGAACTTTAATGTTCAGAGCAGGTTAAAGAGTTGGTAGTTTGCGCAGAATAGGGGCTTGGAAGCAAATATGGGTGCAGTGGCCAAAGATATGGGAGCAGGTCCGCCAGTCATGATAACTAGGTGCGTTGTGAAACAGGTCCCCTCGTCCTGACGATCATTAAAGTCCGTTAGACCCGTCCTTTATTTGTGCCGAAGTCTGGGGTAAAGGGCTCATTGCGGATCCTTTCATAGCACATGGCCTTTTTTCTTTTCCACTGCGATCATTGCAGGATTAGATACGGATTCTCTTCTCTTGGGCATCGCTGGTACTCCATCCCCTTCTTCCCGAAGTGGTGGACTTCTTCCATTATGTCTGTTAACGCCTTCAAGTCAATTTAATGTTAAGTGTGCTCGAATGGGTAATTTGGACAGTCTCATTAGCCACAACTGTCTTGTGTTCTGTTGCAGATACTGTGGAAGGCAGAGATGGGTTGAACCTACGAATTATTTTTGCAGCGCTAAGAGGCCCTATTTACAAAGTCTAGTCAACTGCAAATAATTGTGCAACATTCGATAAAATGAGTAGAAGTACTCACCTCTTCCCCCATATGGTGTGGTTACGTTTACTGTCCTACTGACATCACTAGCGTATCTGTGCTTCCACAACAGTCCCTTTTGAGTGAGTGCTCTAACATAGACAGAAATGGTTTGTCCCGGCATCAAATCTGTGAAGACGTAGGTTAGAACTGGAGGAAGATAAATCTCGTCCTGTCGCCCAATGTCGAGGTTTTGGTAGCCAATATAGTCCATCTCAGCCGCACCGAGGTGGAGTTGATTGCCCTTAGCTTCACCTTCCGCGGAACGCTAGGATCTATGCAGAGGATAAAGTTGATTTGTCAATATTGTTAGGAAGTCGATAAAATTTTATTTGTCCCAGTGTGCTCATACCTGTCTGTAAGTAAATGCTGGTGAATGTCAAGTGGTCAGGCGCCAAGTTGAGGAACAAACAGCTAGGACTACTGCTAATAGAGTAGGCCTGAACGTTTTGTTTTAAGTGCTGATGAGCCAGGCAGCAGGCTTAAAGTACCAGAGAGCATGACTCGGCGCAAGTAAACAACTGCAAAATCTCTCCATGATTTTTGCAATCTGAACTTTTTGAAAATAGGGAGCGTCATGTTTTATCAAGACCTTAAATTTACTGAAAAGACACCCAATAACTCGGGATTGTGCAGCCTAATAAGCAGATCACAAAAAGGGGGTTGTTCTTGGTGCCTGTTTTGCATACCTGTTGTAAAAAATGAGGCATTTTGCAAAGATAATTATTACAAAATTGTGCAGTTCGTCCTTAGTGTTCCTGTTTTATCATCGACCTCCATTTGATGCGAGACAAAAGCATCTGCGTCTTTGGTTTGGTAGTCACCGAATTAGTTATGACTACTCTTGATGAAAACTTTCGTTGTTTACAATCAGCTAGATTTGTGCTATTTTTACAACAGAGCCTAATTACAGATTGCAATGTATCCCTTCGTGTTGACGTTAATCAAGACATTAATTATGACTTCATGTCGCAGGAAGTTAACCTTCAGTGATAATGCTTATGGATTCCATTGACCAAGCTTATTTTTTAACACAAGATCCATACTTCTTGATGCGCCTAAAGGCAAACGAAACTAGGCAGAACCTTGCTTACCAGAAGTAAATGCTGATTTGGAGGCATTTTGACGACGAATTGGAAATGCAAGATGAGAGATGAGAAGCAGTTGAAAGATCAAGGGAACGAATGAATATGCTTAGCTGGGCAAAGGTAAAATCACTGTGATATGGTATGGAATAATGAGATTTGGCGCTGCGCTGCAATGTGATACCATGCAAAATAGTAAAAGTAGCTATGTTCTTTCCAGTCTTAATCAGTTATTTTCACATTGACAAATTCCCGCCAACTTTGCCGGGCTCGTTAATTCATCAAATATCATAATTTGTCTAATGCACTAAAGACAATATATGTATTAAGACGAAGAAATAGCAGGTGTCTTACCAATTATTTGTTCGAAATCCCCATGCAAGATGAAAACTGCTAACAACATGAAACCAATTTGAAGCAGCATCTCGTCCAGTAATTGCTTGTAGTCATAGTCTACAGGTGTACTTATATTTATGTTGTGCATCTATGGACTGGCCCACACTTGACATGCGAAGTATCTTGTGTTTTAACGTGTCCGTTGTGAAAACATGTTTATAGGTCATTTGAACGATTGTACTGTGGACTTTAGCAAGTACACATGCTCTAACAACATGGTGTTTATTTCCACATGCGATGAGCTGTGGCGTTGTGTAAGTGATTTTCAGGGATTTACGGGAAAGCCATTGCAAGCGCCAGAACCGTGGGAGTAAGTGGGGTCACGGTGGCTCAATCAGTGGAATTAGGTCTGCCGGTCGCAGTCGCTATAGGCTTAGAGGCAGAAAATTTGATGCAATCATTGCACAGCTGGTAGGACATCCTCTTTTAGCTGACATTGGACATGTCTCTCGTTGTGATATTAGCTTTCACGCATAAACTTGCTCCTATTGGAGCGTTATATTGCGATTTCTAATGTCGTATTAAGTGCGTCTGTTTCACTGTCCATTGCCGATTTTCTAAAGCGATGGTTGAAATGGGTCTTTGAAATTTCGATGATAGTAGAATTAGCCATTAATCTAGCCAAATTCGAAAAATGGGCTGGCCCTTAAAGGAACGCGTGGTGGCGCCTATTGCCCGAACTCTACTACGGATACAAGTTTAAGCTATTACTGGGTTGACTTTAGCGCAACCGGTCCTCATTTACAAGGGGTGAGGGCAATACCAAGTAGCATGAGAGCGCCGGCGTTTAATTGTGACTTTATTTCATTTAAAAAGCAAACACATGACAGCAACCAATTAACTCGTAGTGAGTATATTAGCCCAGAAATCGCACAGCATTGATGACGAAAATTCGCTTTATTCTACTTTCAAAGCTACCGACATCGCGGCTGGCCATCAAACAAATCAGAAACTCTTGACATCTGATCAGGGACTGTGAGCGGTACACCACATTGTCTTGCCATTCAGCGTGATTTGGGTAATCATTATATACTTACGCCCATTGACCGCATGGACATAAATCCCAATTTCTGCTCGACCAGGACTGCCCGAGCAGAAATCAGTGAGGCGGTTCTGCATCTATCATGGTTGAAGTAGTGGCATTATTACATTGTGTTGACGAATTCCCCTTCATTAGCATATCAAAGACATTTTTATTTTCAGAAGAAATTTGGATTGCTCTAACTTCAAAGGTAAAGTTTCCCCTTTTGTGATACAACACAACGATTCCTAAAATGGGAACGCGGATCATCGTTTAACACTGTTGTGATACTAAATGACCCATTTGACAGCCTAATATCTGCATCAACGAAATCTTAGACCGTAAAGCTAGTAATCTTCCAAACAATACGTTAAACTTTGCTGACATGCCATTCAAGCCGCAACGACATTTGGAAATGCCAGTGAGTCTGTGCCCCTTTATACAACGGTGATTGTACCGGTCGAAACAAATGGTAGTTTGTAAGAGAAACGCTCCGATTTTTCCTAACAACTTAAACAATTCAATTTTAATTTGCTTGCATAGACAAATTTATGCCTTAAAGTCAGACGAATTCAACAATTTATTGGACCGGATCGGGTATAAGAGCGATGTAAGCATAAAGATACATATACATATGTTGCAGGAGTTATGCACATGCTGCAACGCCTGCCTCGAACATTAACTGCATGGTACGTCGGGTAGCTAATATTGGAAGATGCTAAAACTGCTCTAACTCCTTTCATTTTTTATACAGACATATGGACGTGGCAGATTTCTCATTAGCTTCTATGATAAAGGCGCTAGAATCTGCTTGTTTAATAAGCGCAATGACAACAAACACGAATTAAATCTCGTACAAGTAACAATAATGAGTAATTATCAAATTTAGCTTTTGGAGTCCACGTTAGAAGAGAGACTAAGCCGATTAGTGAAGGATAGTTGTAAGGATTGGTGTGGAAACATGGATAACGTTAGGTAAATCTGTAAGCAAGGCAACGTGGACTCATGCGCTATCAGCTGACACTTAGGGACATACATGTGGGCCATGTGATCTGTGTGTGCACCACGTTGCAAAACCAATTCTGTGCATCCTTAACCATCTGTAAAAAGGCACTTTCTGATGGACGGATGCATCACCAGAAAATTTTTTTTGTGAATTAAGCTGCTTGCTGGTGATGCGTGCAATGACCTTCATAGCCATAATCTACTCAAATTTCAAACACTTAGTTTGCCTAATGTGTTTTAAGGATGGCTTCACTTTGGATAACTTTGCTTCCTCCAGTAATCAGTCCGCCTTGCCTACTTCACAAAGCATAGTGGGTCTACAATAAGGTGTTGAACGATCAACATTTGCTTATTTTACATAGAATCGCCTGAAGTCTCGCGTGGGGTGAAAACATTGCTAGCCGCAATAATATTAGGGAGACACGGATAAGTTATGCGACATGAAGGATAAGTCTCAGCCTTAGATTTTCACTGGTTGCAGCAAAGTGGGCAGTTTCAACCAGATCTCACAAAGTTTTGAGGATTCAGTAGCGTTTGAAATTGGGCCCTTTAGGAAGCAACCATAAATTTTGTTTGGGATGGTGGTTCTATATCAAATTTTATTAAGTAAATTTTCGAAAATATACGAAAACCTTCGAAACACGTGTGCGAGAGGCGAATGACATGGAGAATTAGCAGTCCTTAAAGCCTGTTGTCATCTCTTGATATGCCTAGTGATTGCACTTGATCAGTGACAGTTGGTATGGGCTTTAGCTAACAAGCTTCATCAATCAGAGTGTATTTGACTATAACGGCGATGTGAAGGCAAAGTAAGTAGGCTGCACATAATGGCAAATCGCCAATCTTTTATAGGACTATTTGAGTAGCCAGAATATAAGCAAAGGCAACGAAAATCTAATCAAAGGTGAAGTACCCGCCATTGTAAGTTGAAGTCAGTGTTAAAAGCGATGCTAATGAAACCAGATTTTCTCCCATCCAAGCATGTAAAAATCGAGAAATCACACCCCTTTACCTACAAGATAGAGGTTTTCGGCAAAATCTTTGCTTCATGAAAGAAAAAATCAGAGACAAAAGTTGGTAACAGGCGATAGCCGCCTGCCAGAAGTTTACTGTATTTAGGAGAAAAAAAACACTAGCATCTCACTTCAGCTCGCCAATGCACTTCTCGTCATCAAATAGAGAACGATTAGCAACAAACACTGCCCTACTCCCAACCAAACGCATGGGCGCTCACGGATAATTCCGCCGCCTCTATCACATACTCACCCAAGTGCAACAAACAAATTGTATCGACCGTGGAAGTTGTAATCCTTTTTTTCTAACACAAACTTCAGCGCCTGCGCAACAGACACCTTCCACCACTTTCAAACTTGTTATCTAGGCCCTCACAAGAGGCCTGTAATTTCCTCTATGTGCTAAGTACTGGTGATCCAAAACTATGCATGAACAAGTGTTAGCACTGTGCCACATGGTGTCAATCTGAAAACAATCACATCATCTGCAAAACACTACCGCTTAAATCTCTAAAGCCAGAATTCAAATCCACATCCAACCCATTGCACGCCGCAAGCTTCGACGTATAGCGACTTTATCCAACATTGAGATCAAAATAATAGCGCAAAGCACCTTTAGCATCATAGCCCATTTCACCCTATGTCACCTAAACACCTCAATTCTGGGATTCATAAGAAGGCTATAATATCACTTAATGACAAACCGTCTAGCCATGTACAAATCGCTAGACAGCATATTTACCTCACGTATTCATCATGGTCACAACCAAGAGCTTACGAATTTCTTAGAGTCTGTAGAAATCTAGGGGATGAGAAGTGGTAAGGGCTTTTGAAGCCACAGTCACACTTTGTTGAATTCAAATAGCACGGGGAAGGTGACGCAGCTGAACATAAGGCGAATCGAAAATACTGACGCTCTACCTTACGAAAGCAAAAATCTTGAGAGCTAAAATATCTTACGTGTCTTACCAACAATTTTCTTGAGCTACTTTAATCACTACTATAGACAAAATAGATTTGAATTTGACGACCTTTTAATCGTCAGACAGAATAACTCATGTTAGAAAAGAAAAAATAACGCGAATGATTTATTGGTCTTTTTATTTGCATATTTCATGTGGAATACCATTTAAGTGGTTGAAAAGGTGTTTTGCGACAAGTTTCTACGTGCCTTGCATTCTCATCTAAAAAGTGTAGCTTGCTATAATAGGTGCCTATTTTATGCACAGTAGGAGATGTTTGGTACCCAAATTCTTGTCGTGTTGTCGTAAATCTTTGTTATGCACGCTTTCCACTTGCTATCCCGACCTCATCATCTACCGCCTCCCGATACTGCTACTAGTAGCCCCTTCTTTTCCAAAAACTTGCATGCAGCCTTGTCTCAATGTGCTCTCGATTTTCTCATAAATGCACATAAAACTGTCAGTTGCCGGACATAGCCGTATGTGTAGAACAGGTGCATCCTAGGTTCCCACATTAGCCGTGTTAGAACATGCAAAGGAAATCATAGGATGCAATGCATTGCATATGCATCTGCTGCAATTGCCAACTAAACACCCTCGATGCAAACCATGGAATAGTATCAACGCAGTCATGCATAAAATAAGTGAAAGTCCATGCTATCCATGTAGCACTGAAATTAATTGCTAAGCATTGCACCCGAATTGCGCACAATTCTTCAACACATTTTTGCTTACATTCAGCTTTCCACGAAGACTGACTCAAGCATATATTTGCAAGTAGCTCTCCAAACAGAATTGCCCTTGCATAGAGAAAACTGAGTCATTCATAGGTGCATGTAGATACCTTAGTAATTTTATTAGCGTACACCAATAAACCTAATTTAGTCAGGTTAAGGTAATTGGTAGCAAAATCCAATCACATTGCTACAGAAGCAGGCTATTTGCAGACAACTAAGCACTCCATAGATCTGGTCTCCTGCTGCCCCTAGAACATGCTGGCACAGATTTTCCAGGGTCCTCTGAAGGCTCTCTGACTTCCATCACCGATTCTTCTTAAAGCGCTGCTGATGCTTCATCGGATGCTACCCCATTTAATGCTCTAGTGGTTGCATTGCCTACAATATAATGAAACCATTTGGAACTAGCGATTCGTATCAGCTTAATTCGCATTCATAAATCCAAAAAAAATTGAATGTTCACTACCGATTCTACCGTTCTACAAACTAGGCGAGGACAAATGATTGTGACCGCAATCTATGAAGGGCCGAAAATAGAGAACAGCATTTCCAGTCCACTTCACTGAAACTGATCATGGAAGCATAGATGCCTGACCGGTACGCTACAGTTCTAATGCGGGACAATTATAGCTTTATGGGGCAAAATGGAGTTTTGAATACAATTCATTAACTCAACAACTACAGAGACATCGGCAATTAAGTGAGCTGAAACAAGTAGAAGTGCATTCTAAATTTGGCAACAAAAGAATTGTGACTGAATAGAGTTTATACCTTGTGAAAGGGAACAAAACAAAATCCTAGGCTCTCTTAATCGCTGTTGGCACGTTTAACCTTCAATTCAACCAGAGTGTGTGTGTCTTAAATGAATCGTTACCTGATCAGAACGACGCCTTTACTTGTTAACAATGATTTCTTTCCTACGTTTTTCGGTTACCGCCTTGTTGAGTAGTTGCTTAAGTTCATGAATTCAAGCTTTATATAATCTGCTTCTACTGCAGACACATGGCAAAAATCCATGTAACAACGACAAATTCTCGGCTCTCGTCTCTTCTACTGCAGTCACATGGCCAAAATCGATGCACAAACGACAAATTCCCGGCTATCGTCTCTTCTACTGCAAACACATGGCAAAAATCCAGTGCGCTACCACTGCGCCACCCCGCTTACAATGTTTGCATCTTCTAATTTAGTGTATGTCCTTCAGCAGGTTGGTGCAAGCAACATGACAAATCACCGATTTGGGCTTAAATAGTCACATCAAGTCGCGGCATGTATGTGTGCTCGAATGATTACTAAGTAACTGGTTGACGCGTAAGCAGTGAGGTAGCGGAGGTAGAGATAGATATGGATGCTGAGAGAGGAAAGAGGAGGCGGTGATAAATGTGAGTGCATGCACGTGGCACTGTGATGTGGTGCAGCGTAACACAGCATAGCATATCGCAGGGTGTTGAAACAGAGCAGATTAGCAGGAATTGCACTGGTATAGAACTATGCTAAACTGTCTCTGTGATGGTATAGCGGTGAGATTTTCTCGATTTCATCTGGATGATACGACTCAAACCCATGGTCACCAAAGTGCGCACACAGGCAGCAGGACGCTAGACCCTATGGCTACATGTACGTGGGTATCGCATGAGGTGCCTAATGACAAGGAAGTAGAAGTTGGCATGGTCGTTCTTGTAGAGTAGATAAATTGAATTTTATCACTCACGTCTTCTGGCCATCGATTTCTTTCAGGCTCTGTTGTTATGACATTTATGAATTTGAGCCCCCAGCAATGATTGTTGACGCGGGTCTTCAATAATATTAGAGAAGCATTCAGTTATCATTGGTACCGATGTTCGAACAATCTTACAAGTTGCAGCGATGCATTAGCCATTTCATGCGGCACACTCTGTGCTTTCTCTTTAAACACAAACTCCTTTGAATGTACAGAAGTCATTGCATCGTTGCTTAACTTTTGCGTCGCCAGCGATTTGCGCTAGTCTGAATAAGATGTTGCAGCGCATATCAAGTGATGTATTCTGCGTACCCTAAGAAATGGCATTAAAAGAGCCCTCTAAATACTAGCCCCATTGTCATGAAAGAGCAGTGGATCCTTGCCAACGCTGCTAAATTCGTCTAGTTACTCATCATTGCCTGAATTTAGCTCCTTTAAAACTGCAATCAAATGTGAAGCATTTGGGAGAATGGATTCATGTTTGAAATGACGCTCCAGTCAGGGTGCTTTTACTCAATAAACTTTGGATAACCTTACATCAAGCATGTCTGCTATCCTTCACTTTTGAATAAGTGTGGTGGAAGTTTTTCCTTATTACGCTAACCGCTTTAGTGAGAGATGCACATTTATGAGGTGTCAAATGATAAAATCTGTGTAGTACTCTCAAGCTACAGCAGCAAATTCGCCTTGTCAAATGCACTTTGTCTTTGCGGTAAAACATTGATGACAGTACATTGGTGAAGTTAATTGCGC
>JADWOT020001155.1:16601-50805 GCA_036345935.2 Taenia hydatigena
TCTAGGTAATAAAAGGAAAACTTTCATTTTTTGGTATTTCAGCAACCTTAGCTTGCACGCGGCTACAAAGTAGGATACAGAATTGATTTAGTGAAGTAATGAGCTTTTGTTGACGCAAAGGTATGTTGCATCAATAACAATCATTTAAAGAATACATCGCCGACTATTTTAGAAACTGGTCTTCGAATAGTTCAATTAATATGAGCAATGAAGCAGCTATCGCAAAACAGTTATTGATAATAGTAATCTTTTAATTGGTTAGTAATCACTGCGATAATAACCAGAGACGGTCTCAGCAAAACTGCCACAAAGGCTTATGCGGGGAGCTTTGAGTTTAACGACATCTAAAACTCGACAATAAAGCTTTCAAGCCTGCATACTTTAAGTACAGTGTAAGTCTACATTGGTGCGTCTAATGGACCGGAGGTTCCAAAATGCAATTAAAAGGCCATTGAGCGCATTGGACAAGGTTGTAAACATTGGAAATGGAGCATTTTAGGTCCGTTCAAGTGTCAAAATTGTGGTTTTGTTAATAAAAGGAAGCTCGATCTTGCTCATAGCTGCCATTTTTGACGACTTGGTAAAAACCATCACTAACAGTGGATGCACGATTGTTGAGCGACAAACACTCGGATGAGCCATAGGCTCTATTTTCTCTATCCTGTTGTCTACGAAGTATAGCTAAAGGAAGCTGGGTTTTTGAGGGCAAAGCGTAGGAAGCAAGGTAGGGAGGGAATTTGTCTACAGTCTCCCTGGTAATTACCCTATTGATAACGCTTTACTATGGTTGCCATAAAAAAATCACTTTTTAAATGCTGCTTCACTCTGTCATGTCAGCGTGTAATACGTGGCGCTCTTAAATCCCAGGTAAAATACCAAAAATAAAACAACAGTGAGTTCAAACCAGTTTCGACGGACACGTATTTTGATTGCTCGAGATGACACCTCACAGCATTCCGACCTACACCTGTGGATTTAGATTAGTATAACATGCTTTCCTCATTGCTGATACAAATGAAGAGTAACGGCACGAGCATTCATAAATATTTTTTTAAAATGCCTAACAAATAAATACTTTCTATTTCCTTACAGGAAAGGCTAAGCACGTATAAGGTTCATTACTCGGGAGTCGCAATTAAGTGGCAAGTGGAAAATGGCGAGCTTTGTTCATTTGCCTGGACGGCTCAAGATGTTGGTCGAACACGCGACTACTACTACTTTAAGCTTTGCTCATGTGCAAGGTTGAAGACGGATCCAAGGAGATTAATTTCACACGCATTGGATTAACCGCATACTTTGCGATAGGCTCAGGCATTGGTCATCTTTCTCTTTAACAAAATGGATGTCTATCGATACTTTTTGCTGTTTGCTATTCAAAAGCACTCTTATGAGATGTGCCTCCCAGCGACCATTTCACTGCCGCTAAGCTACAAGTTGGGCTCAGAAAAATGCTGCTAACACAATATACAGTCCATGCCTTTAACCATTTGTTTTAATCTCAACTAATGTTTCTGTGGTACATCCCAGCTTGACTGATCTGTGTCGTCAAAGAAATTACTTGTGTCACATACATGACACAGTGGAGTGATTGCCCATTTTGCTGCCGAGCACACGTGTTTCATTATGTTTTGACTCTATTTTATGGCATATGGTGGTGATTGGATTGACCAGTTGCGCGATTTTTGATGAGAGAAAAAGAGGTTCCTTTGACCTATTGTATAGCAATCATCCTTGGTGTAGTTAAATGAGGTAGCGGAGTGAATGAATAATTAGTTAATATGTACAGTTAAGGTCAGGAACAGGCAGATAATGTAACGTGAAACCGAATGCAAACGCAGTACACCGCATTACTTAGACATGGTTGTGATTCGTACAGGAAACAACGGCGTCGCAAAATTAAGTGCGGTTCGCCTCCAAGTGATTTCATACAAAATCTTAAATGTCCGCTTGGTTGGCAGATAGACTCTGGTGAGAATATTCGTTCCGCCACAACCATCGAAATGTGGTTGATCCAACCTATTTGGAAGGAGGGTGACAATCCTCCCCAGAAAACAAAAGACCATGAGGAAACAAGTCGAGTGCATTCAATATGACTCTAAAGTACTGACATGTAAGTTCACAAAGAAAGCGTCGACGGTAAAGGCGTTGAAGATGGACAAGGCTAAGAAGAGGATGAAAAAGGACAGCTGCGCCATCTACATCTGCAAAGCGTTGCGCCAGGAGCATCAAAGGAACAAGCATCTCATCGAAGGCGCTGCAGATCATTAGCTACTTCGTGACCGCCATCTTCGAGGGGATTCCTACCAAGTCTAGTCGGTTGGCGTACTACAACAAGAAATCAAAGCTCACGATCACAGAGGTTGACTGCTGTGTACCTGATGCTACCCTGCTAGATGGCCAGGCACGCGAATTCAAAGAGCACTAAGGCTGTGACCAAGTACACCGGCTCCTAGTAGATGAGATGGATGTGGAGTGCGGTGCGTGAGTATGCGTGTCCCACGGTCCCGTTGAGGAATACGTGGGCTAGCAGTGAAGGGTGGAGAGAGGGAGGAGGGAGGATGCGTAGGCATGGCGCTGCAGAGCGTTAATGAGGGGGGTGGGTGACCGCGGCTGTCTCATGAACACAGCCTTGTGATTGTCGTCTAATGCATAGTTTTTTTAATGAAGCGAATCACGGGCGTAGAAATTAACAGAGTAAAGAATACCAGCAGCCCTTCTTAAACCATCGGTTAGTGCCACGCTTCTTTCATTCATTCCGCTTCTTCACGCATTCAAATGCCTACCCTTCAGCCGGCTCGATCCTATGCCCACCTCTTACCCACTCTTACACGCCTACGTAGCTCTCGCAGTATGTGCGGACTCACATCATCATAGACCACCGTCGCTGCAAAACTCTTGTGCCACGACGATCTACCTTACTGCCGGTCAACCGAAGCAACACTGCACTCTACCCAAATCCTCGTCCTAATTCTGAGTGCCATAGCCCCGTCGCTACACTCTGCAGTCTATACGGCCAAGACAGTAAAGCAGGCCATCACCCAACTGACAGCCTTTTGACCAACACATCTTGTAGTCAACAATCCGCCTTTCGGTGACCCTCAAGACACACGCTATCACGTTCTTTGTTGCAAAGTCAGTCAATCGGTCTGCCCGTAAGGATGCACCTGGTCGGCCTGTACCTTGATGCCCATCGGCTTCTCGTCTTTTCCGGCAGCAGTACCGCCTGTATGTTGGGCAGCACACCATCCTGCACGACTGTCACATCGACCAACAACTTGTTCAACTTCCCGTCGTTCAAATGGTCAACTGCAGTTAACGAAATGTGATGCACGTTTTCTTGTTGCCGCACGCCGCATTACCCGCCAGCTCAACCACCTCGACAGCCAAGCACTCGAGCTCAGCAGCCAAGTCTGATTATGCACTTTGTAAATACAAGGAAATGGTTCCTTGTTTAAAAGATGATCTATGCGCATTACTTCGGTATTACCTACTCAATGTTCGCCCTCTTATCTCCCTCCAGAGTATTGGACCAGTCTTTGTCGAATCTTGTGTGGTTAATAAGGTGATTGGTCCATTCATTCGCCAGTGTTATATACGTATTAGATGAATGGCTCGGCACATCCGTTGCAGTCTGTAGAATAACCCCCATTCACAATCTGGTTTGCTTTCAGACCTAACATGCTACACCGGATTTCACAAGGCAGTCTAGAACACCTCAACCCATCCGGCTCTATTCTTTAATGACCCATTATATGAGAGGTTATATGAAATCAATGCACATCATTACGTAAGTTGGGGTTCTTAATTGCGTAAGGGAAGCGGGACTTAATTAAGCAGAATTTTTGTTTGTTCCGAATGCTGTGCTTATTTTCCCACTAATATGAAAAGGCTCGATTTTCAGGAGAATGGCAGGAAGAGATGAATTGAGGGGCATGTGATCTGCCAATTTAACTGGAATGAAGTCGTCGGTTGCATGGTCAACTTATGGCAACGTCTATCTTGCATAAGCTAAGTTGACGAATGCATCTTTTAAGAAACACGTACCTTTACAAAAATTCGCCCATCTAAAAACACTACGGCTATGCATTAAATGTTATTTTCCTTATTAATTTTACCTAGTAAAGAAAGCTTTTGGCACGTAAGTGCCTGGAATGCAATACAGCACTGCCTAACCATAAGTGACATAAGCCATACCTGCAGTGGGGATAGAGGTATCCACTGCTGGATTCGAAGTAGAGGTTACGCCTGGGAAAGATGGATAAGAGACATTGTCGTCACGTTCTGTTCGGAGTTTAAATATGGTATCATGCATATGTGCAGTGGTAGGCTTTATCCAAAAATTGCCTATGAATCATAGCCATCTGATTCTGTATGTTGAGTAAAATGTGTCACGAGTCATTTATAACCAAAGTAAATACCTGTGATGCTCACGATTTCCAAGACATACGTCAATAGCAGTTCGTGTTTTAGAGGAGTGGAGAGATCTTTTAATCAATTGATTCTCTCATCATTTTAAAGGCTACTGGCGGTAACCACACTTTTCCTCGGTAAGTTAATACACACTTTACCTCATTAAGTCGCCATGATTTTGGCGAAATTGAATCCTGTCCTGTAAAATAGTACTAGCTTATCCGAATGACTCTGGGTTACTTAGTGCAAATGATAGTGCGGTTCTAGAAATCTGTATAAATGTGTCTCTTTTGGATTGAGCATGAATTTCTTAGCATAGCTCTCCATCGAACAGTTCAGAGCCAGAATTTCGGCTTTGCCATTGCTTCACATTTAACTCAGATGGTTTTTATTCATGTCTTTGTGTTTAAATTAACAATAGTTTTTTTGATAGACTATCTGACTTCACCAATTACGCTAAAGAGTTTAATCATTAATGCGCAGTAAAAATTGCTTTTCACTAGTTGCTACAACGCCCACATCCGTAAACTACGTCTCAACTAACTGGTCAATTTATTTAACAGTTACAGGGTTGTGGCTAGACGTTTTCGAGATAAGGAATGAAAAGAAGTTAACAACAGATGAGCTGCCTACTTTGTTTCACATGAATAGGAAAGATTAACTGATGTTAAGTTTTAACTGGTAGTGTCAGCCGATTCATGCGCAAGACAGTAAACTTGTAAACCTAGCGAATTAGCCATGGTACAATGCACCCAATGTTTTTCTCATTTCGGTTTTAAAACATTTATAATAAGAACTCGGCGGTTGACTTACCACCGTGGTATACACTCAGGTCTTCGGTTAAACAAAATCACTTTCGATTATGCAGTTGAACATGGAGTGTGCTGTACCGAAAAGGGAAGAAAGCGCGGGTGTTAATTGCGCCATGACTTTTAATTTGATCTGGAACTAAGTAAAGCTGGGTATCAAATGTTAGCTTACTTCCGTGACCATGAAGCTCAGTTCTTTGTAAAGCATTAAACAGGATAAACTGCAATGCAGTGCAAATGATATTAATGTAATCTGCAATCTGCTTTTTAGCTTTTGTGTCAAGGATTCGAGTTTTACTTATGGCTAACCCATATTGAAGGAGCCCAATTTGGCAAAGGGGGCTTAAGTAACACAAGTGTACAGAACTACGCTGAATTTGTGCACTTAGATGCAGAAGTAATGAAAAATACAGCAAAGCGTCTTATTCCATTCAGTAATTGCATGCAGTTGTTTCCTTATCAACTTACAAAATTAATGTTTAGTCGACAATAAAAGCATCAATGTTGGCACGGAAAATTGTCAATGCGCCTTCCTGTGACCAAAAATAATCTAAGCTGACAATGAGACGCGTTTTGCAATTAATAAAAGCTTCTAGCAAGGGAATAAAGCAGCATTTCATTCCCTCTATTTTGAGCAAAACTGATCAGAAATGAGACCTGGCATCCTGCTTTCTTATGTAATTTGCTTGTGGTATTTTGCGCTTTAAAATCTAGACGTAGGAATGCGTGGCGATTATATTGAGGTAGGAAACTCAGAGGAAGCAAGGGCTCAGAGCTCAGTTCATTTTTTCTCGTATTGATCCAAAATTGATTAGAATTAGGAACCAACAGCCCGATTCCGCCCGTAAGAGATGACGGCAGCTTTTTTTACAACCGGAAAATTTAAGTGTGGCTAAGAGAATAATCTATAAGGACGATCTTCTTCATCGCTTTTGATCCAGAACCAAACAGTTGTAAGGCCCATAACATAACTAACAACCACGCACATGCATTCGAATTCTACTGTCTTCTACCATTCATCATGCTTCCATTATATTGTTGGATATATCTTCCAGTTCCTCACCAACTCCTCAGACTTGCTTTGCTGTCTATTCACCTTCCTGATACAACCGAGGGCACTAATGCAGATGATTCTGCTGCCACTGCTGTCTCCTCTGTGCCTTTCCGTGAGGGCATGAGTTTGGTGACTCGGCTCATTAGTGTGGTATCGAGAGTGCAAATACCTGAGGTGGTGGGGACGAGTGATCTAAGGAGATGGTGAGAACTGGACCACAGGCGGTTCATTTATTCGCTTTCTTTGCAAATCAAAAGTGGAGGACTTTGACAAGTCTGCCTTGTACGAATTGCAAGTCTTCTTCTTTCTACTTCAAGTGCTGATCGGATTTAGGCTATCTGACTAATTCATAGTCACTGGAATTCCGTTGCAATGCTTGTTTTATTTGCATTTTCAAGCAAGCCGAAAGACATTAAAGACTCATTAGTCGGCTACCACTTATTTGAAACTTTACTTTCTCATCGCTAATATTATGCGCCATGAATTATAACACGGCACCCAAAGGACCACTCTCTGGATGTTAATCTTCCACAAAGGTGATCCGTATGTGCTACTATTTCGCAATATCAGGATCGCTGCCTAATTTTTGAATACGGACGATTGTGCTCTGCTATAAACTTGTGTATATAAGACCCAGCCAAGCGACTCATATCGTATGGACTTCCCAGCTCTCGGCTGGACATTTCGAGTGACGTTCGTTTCGACTTTGCAACGTTATCACCATACAAACTACTACCATAGACTCATTCCTTTTTGTTAACTCTTAACCGGATTTAAATAGCTAGCATTTAGTAATATTTTGCAGCCTAGTACCTAGACCTTTGTTTCTGTCAAGTCGAAAAAAGCTCGATAATACAACAATGATATGAGCAGTCACTTGTAAAGACTTGAAAACACACGCGGTAGTATCGATACGGTAATCACTGGCTAAAACTGAGTAAAGTTTAAAATTGATTTTAAATTAAGCCGAAAGTCAGCTTTTTGTCTAGTCTATGCACGGTATTTAGTAACGGTGCAACGGACAGTAGTAAAGCGTACCCCTTGTGACCAAACGGCAAAATGAGTTTAATTTTTGGCGATTTCAGATTAGTTAAAGGGCCCTACATTTAAACGGTTGCTCGTATCGAATAAAATCGAAACACACATTCGTTTAGTTTGTCTCAATCTAGATCAATGCGCCAAGGGTAGCCAAGAGCAATGCGTGGCGTGAGTAGCGATGCAGCAGTTGGTTCATACCTTCCCCAGCATTTAGGCAAATGTGATGAGGATGGACCGCATGACTTCCAATTAGATGTCAGGACTAGAAATTCTTGAACACTTTATTCCCACATCTCCTGCTTAAGCGTGTAAGCATTTTTCTAAATGGTCGCCTGACCGAATAGCATGTGGTCAGATATTACCTGTTATTTTCACAGTCAATGGGTGAATAAGCGTTTCATTATCGGTTATTACTGAACCACCTGCACTGGTCACCACACGAGTCTGAAGCACTCCCCACTCCATATCTAAGAGACTATGTTTTGTGCGGTTTTGTGTGTGCGCGTAATGTACTGTAGACGCTGATTTTTACGGTGATTCAGCCACGTACAGAAGACCAACGAAGCTCATAGCTGATATCTATCTGCTTAATATAAGTTGATGAAATGCGAATATGTTTAGGAAAAAACCTCTCGAAAATAGCGAGGGTTAGTGAATCATTACAGAATACTTGCCCACAGAGAGGACGACGTGACTTGCCTAAATAATATGTGGCAGTGGCGTCTGTGTGGTTTCGCGAAGCACGTCAGTAGCATTTCCTACACGTTCACATTCTCTAGTTGGCTAACGATTGATAATCGATTAATTTTTATTAGACATGTAACATTTCCGTCTCTATATACTAGTCCTTAGGTGAAAGTGCTTGACACCATCCGGCGGTTTTGCAGGCAGGCGCTTCTGCTCCACCGCATAGGTTGGACTTGTCTCTACTTCTCGGATGTCACCTCCTCATCATGCATCAAACAACTTTGCTAAGGCTTTGCGACTGAGGTCTATCTCATTGGATTATTAAAATGTGAGGCAGTGATAATGCTTTGCTGCGGCGTTTTGAGCAATTTAACGCACCTTCTCTCTAGCATTAAGTCATTAATTTTAGCCAACATTAGGTAGTCTTCTTTCAAATACGTCCAAGAATGTTCGCTCGTTCTGCACTTTATTAAAGCGATGATCAAATTGGTTATTCTTTACAATTAATTAAATCCCTTGATAGCAAATAAAATTCAAAAGCACAATCTGATCGTTTTCCTCCCATCCCTATTTCATGTTGCTGCATCGTTTTGAATGGTTTGATGCTGGTTAGTAGCGCCATTCATCTCAATTCTTTTAAGGTGATTTTCGGTGCAGACTAAATGTCACTTCTAAAGTGGGTGTTCAGGAATGCATTCTTGGTGTTTAGGGCCATCTATCCCATTACTTCTTTGACATCCCCTAAACCCTAAGCCCAACCGTAACTCCTCCTCACTCATGCACTCAGAAGTGGCGTAGCATTAAAAGAATGGATGGCTTTTCTTGCACTGTCTGCATTTCCAGCCTAATTAAACGTAACCAGAGGCCTCCAACTTGTCCTCAGAATGTTCTTTCTATGGTAAAGGTAATCGATTAAGTAGACTTAGCCATTGGATTTAATTAATCAGCTAGTGTAATTTCACAAATGCATACTTCGTCTCTTTTAAGTAGAAATGAATCCTGGTGGCCTAATGGATAAAGCGTTGGTTTCCGGAGCCGGAGACTGCGGGTTCGAGTCCCGCTCAGAATAAATCTGTTTATTCTTAAAAGAATATTACTTGTTGCTCGAGAGCAAAACGCAGTTTTCAATAAATCATGCCTGCACTGACATGAGGGCACTTAAATACGCGACTGTTGCTCTTCAGCGCCTCATCCACACGTAAAATTAGGGAACGGCACAGATTGTCAGAAGCTCTGTCGCACGATTTCAAGCAATTAGGCTTCCATCATTTGGGTTACTTAGAGCGACGGCTCATCGATTCGCTTACACTCCATTTCACATAATTCTTGCCTGCGGCCAAATGTTGTTGGGCATAGTTTTAAATATATCAAAGTAAAGTTCCTTGAAATACCCGATACATTAGGACGTCTTCTTTGGTAAGCATCTTCTCGTTCTTTACAGAAAAAGAACTAGGTTTAACTAAGAGCTCATCACTTGGGACGCATAACGAGGAATCAACTTAAG
This sequence comes from Taenia hydatigena, assembly GCA_036345935.2. Classification (NCBI taxonomy): domain Eukaryota; kingdom Metazoa; phylum Platyhelminthes; class Cestoda; order Cyclophyllidea; family Taeniidae; genus Taenia; species Taenia hydatigena. The sequence continues at coordinate 26,104 of JADWOT020001155.1, forward strand.
CGCCGTGGATTTCAGCAGGAAGCCTGTGTCACCCAAAGTTTTGGCCAATCACACGAGGACAACTGCTCTGCGTTGTAATCACATGTCCGGTTGAGGGTTGATCTAGGAGGTTCCTCTGCCTACCCATTATATTCGCTGCAAGGTTTGTCGCAGAAAATCGGGCGTCTCGCCTTTCACTTGGCTATAATGGGTGCCTGCACATGAAAGTTGGGCTCAGTACCATTCAGAAACATTATCCCATGCTTTGTACGTTTGGAATACGTGCATCAAGGTTGATAGATTGCAATTTTAAGCTGCACCTTATGTGAACATACATTAATGTGCATATGAATGCATACATAAGTGAAAGCATGCCCCGTTGCTTTATTGAAATCCTCCTCAGAATCAGCAATGCTGTTGGTTATGCTGCTATACAACTTTTAAGAGGTCTGTTCAAAAGCAAAATCTATTTGACACAAACGAAATTTTATAAGCAGCTAACTGTAGACTCAACCTTTCGCCCTACTGACGTAAACGTGTCTGAAACTGACTCTAATTCCACAAAATAATATGTAAGATTAACGACTCTCTCGTTGAAGGAAAATTCAGGACCAAATTAACGGTTCTGCCCAATCATCCATCTATCAATCGATTTATCCATCCGATTCCTCCTTAGTTAATAACTTCTAACTTATGCAAGACTTATAATGCTGGCGATGCTTGAAGACAAACGGATTTGAACGTAAGTCCACAACACATGCGGGTGAAGATTCCAATCAAATATGAGAGCTACGGATGACCAAAGAAGGCTTGAATAGTAATGTTTACCATTCAGGCAGGTGTTTTTTCTGCATCTCATCAACCAAACCTAACGCCAGCTGGAGGATTGCAAAGACGCAACGCTGTAAGCGTTCGCCTTCACTGCAGTTCTCAGTCTCATGCATGGAGTGATAAATGAATCACACCATATCGAATTGGGCAGTAAGCTTTATGATGCAAGAGTGCAAAACCTGTTGGCGTACCAACGACCTTACAGCGATGAAGGGGCATTAATCAGATTCTTTACAACTGAAAATTGGCGTGTAACAGCAATTTTTTCGGAAGCGAAGCAATTATGTCTATTTGCGCAAATCATTCTAACGCACCACCTGCTGTTGGAGGCATGCAAATTACCCAGAAATATATCAAATCACCGCATAAACAGGCCTAAATAACATCTCGGACTAGAAACAAAGCATTAATTTATTATTCGAGCATTTTTGGGTCTAAGTTATTTTGCATCTCTCCCCATCCATGCTTAGATCTTTCAGCTTCAGTTCAGCGACGCGCTGGGGGGCAAAAATGTGGAGTAGAAATTCACGCTAAACAATCACTGCATCATCCGCTTACGGTCTCCTCGAAACTATTTTGTGGTTTTCTAAATAGTCATTGCAAAAGCAGGAATATAACCTCTGATCCGTCTAAAATGGTTCAACTGTTCTCAAGTGGCAAACCCACCGATTCGATATGCATGGTGACTACTTTCTTGCACTTCTTTATTTTGTGCCTTCGTAATGGTTTGCAATTTGCTCCAGAAAACTAATGCAGCTTCGAGGGAATCAGTAAGGACAAACAAGGAAAGCATTGCAATGCACTGATTTTGATTTGGAAAAACCAAGATAAAATGAAATACCTTAAAGGGACATCTCTGCATCATTATTAAATCCTAATTTTGTGGCCACGTATGCGGCTCGCAATACAAGCCTGACCCTTAGTGTCCTCAAAGAAAATCTGGGCCAGCAACGGATGGCATTGAGTTGATTGTCCTTACTCTAAGGAGTCACTACGAAATTTCTCAAGGCACTCAAATTCAACTAGACCTGATGATGTGATATTACGCTCAATTTAGAATGCGTGTGACTTTCCTATCCAGGATGCTATTTAACCCAAAATGCTCTTCTTAAATGCGATTCATCTTGCGTCCTAGTCAGAACTATACCATTCGCCCCACCAATTAAACCTATGTGCGCCACTTTATTAACCACAACGAAGGAGATCTTAGAGCCAGAGTAATGACAATTTGCTTAAGAATCTCCGCGGGATTGTCTATAAATGGAAGACTGTAGCTAGAGACCCATCTTGATATGGCATGACAAACATTGAGTGCTGACACAGATTTGCTAGATATGAGTCTAAATTGAGCAGCTGTGCTTCTGTTAAACAAAATGCTGTTACATCACATTGTGTAGTGTTTGCGGCTCAAAATGGTCATTAATTTGTGCCATTTTGGGTCAAACAAGATCATACGTTCATCACCATAGCGAATTTTGCAATCGAGTTGCATGACATTCACAGCTAAGTCTGTACATGTTACCTCAGCAATGGTAGGTGTAAGAAACAACAGTCACCTTTGCCCGTAAAAGGCCTTATTATATCGTAAGCTGTTCATTTGCGTCTAGGTATAGTTGGTTTTTTGTAAGTACTTCCCTCTGTTTGTGTCAATTCGACGAAACACAGATTGATTTCTGTAAGATAATCTAGACAAGCGCCAGGTTAAGTCTAGAGCCAACTGAACTTTGCATCTCCTACTGCTTTTAGTAAATGATGACAAAGTGAAAGGACTAGACAGCTGGATTTGCAATCGCTGATGATTCATTGCTATCACTGCATTCAGAGGTAAACAACGTTCACCTTAAATGTCGCAGAATTGATGTCTGATGGAAATACAAACTCAACTTAAAGCATAAAACTTAGCGAAAAGACGCTTAAGTGGGCCATAAATTGAGTGTTTGACAGTATTGCCTGTATTCGAATGAGGTATATTTAAAGCTATGACTTGGTGTGCTACCGGGACTCACAACTTAATGGCGATGCCGTTGCTAATTTATCGGCAACTGAATGCACGTAAGGGAAGTGCGAAATTCATGGATGGACGCATGCTTCAATGAGTCGACTGGAGCATCGAATTCATCCAATCGAGATGTTTTCCCGAAGATTACAAAGATCATTCAAATCAAGTCGACCGCATTTATTGAACGTAAGGTTATAAAAATATTTAGATGATGATAAGGGTAACTCATCGTGACGCGGAATTGATTGGAAAAATTTCGGGGATGGGATAGAAGTCTTTTGGCGGTACTTTGCATCAAAGAGAGAAAAAACAGCACCTGTCATGGGCACGGGCAGAACGCTAGTCGGAGTTCGAGAGGTAACGCAGATGTACAACATTGTATAACGTATGCGCATCGCTCTTAAATGTACCTCGGTACACTTTCTATGCGAAATTTTTGTGCGATTAATCGTACCCTGTAAAGTTGAGTTAGACAGAAAGACAAATATTAATGAAACCAGAATAGGTGCGCCTTAAGAAAGGGATAAGAGTGAAGCTATAAAATGCCTCATGCGATGGCTATATTCTAAAAAAAATATTAACTGATCAACCATAAAAGCAAAACTCTTAGAATGGGATAATTGAAAGAAAATTAAGAAGTTGCTCAACCACAACGCTGATAATTTTACATTATTAAGTAAGTCGACACCCCGGGAACTCCACCGTTGTCAAACTTGAAGCATGCGAAGACTTCATTAAGAATTTATACGCAGCTGAAAAGACAACCGTCAGCAGGATATTTTTCATCGGTTTTTTGGTATCAAAAGAAGGGTCATGAATTCTCGCGGCATGAAAGAATCACAAAAAGCATCCACTGCAATTATTTACAAACTTCCTCAACCAGACTTATGTTGGCAAAACTTGATGCTTAATGGATCACTTGCCTACATTAGCAATGATTTGGCCTTATTCACCTCCATTTTTGGTCCCACACTTGTAGTCTGGCACATGTGTCAGACACTGGTGCTGGGAAGCGAAGGCTATCATTTATAGCTTACAGAAGTACTATCGAAAAAATGTGCGAAAAACAATCGAGGCCCTCTTACAACCATTCTCATCAGCGATTTAGTGGACAAGGTCCTGCGTAGTCTTGGCGACTAAAATGTTTTAATTTTAACCGAGTTACCGCCTTGACTCGCTTCATGTGAAAAACAGAACAAAAGTAGAAGGAGAATTATTTTTTTTTAATTCAAGGCTGTAATTTTCCAATTTTTGGAATGCTAACACTTTGAGCGGTCTGTAGGCCATCACATGCGAAACAAATCTTGATGGTTTTAATGTGGGGGCACATTTGGTGTGCAAACGCTTTGAGGTGGAAGGGGTAGAGGAAGTGACCAAAACAGGAACTACCTAGTGGTCTTTAGGGCTTTGTCTTGTCTGAACTATTCATGCATTCAGTTGATGCTTGTTTGTTTCGCCATTCTAACTTTTATCTATCATTGGGGTTAAGCATTTTTGATGCATTAATATGGACCAGTACATAGGAGCATGAGCCGCAAGGCAAGCAATCTGTCATTCTGCTTAGCGGCATGGGGTCTTTTTGAATATAGGGCATCGGTTATTAAATGGCGGTCAATGATAGGCAAATCCAATAAATCACCTTCAAATGGCTTAATTAAATGTAGCACATTTGGACTGACGATGAGCTTAGAGAAGTGTGGATTTCAGCTAAACTCAGTTCGCAAGACAGACAAAATCAAATCGCTTTCTCAACGTTCAACCGAGCAAGCCCATGCTCATAAGTGTAAGTCGCAAAAAGTCCCTGAAATGTAGAGTAGAGGCGAATTTTGAATATCTGTGCTAGATACTAACTGACGACCAGGCAGTTGTCAAAAGAATGAGGTCAAGTCATCGGCGGTACTCAATGACGCGTCTATCCATCAGTTGGGACTAAACACGTCACAGCTGTTTTATTGGTTATCTAACAACTTTTTCTGCTATGTAGCGGTTGCGAGTCATTCCGCGTCTGTAGGTGTAAGCGCCTTCAGTTTTGATGATCAGACCAGTGCGTTCTGGGTGCAACAAGATATGAGTTCGTAACCGGCTTACTTAGATAATTGCCTAACAGAAGAGCTGCCAGTAAATTAAAGACTGCATTCATTTTAACTTTCGTCCCCTTCTCCTTCATATTACTCCATGTTACTAACGTCACTGTTCTGGACACTGCTTATTCTAAACACGGAGTAGCTGAGTTTTACCATGTCCGTTTTTATTTGAATTCAGAAAGAAGTCAATTAAATCCATGTTTGCAGGTCCTTAGGCGCTTCCAATTCTATTAGCAACGTCTTAATTCATGCGAATCGTACGCCGACAAGCTAATTCAAGGGGTTTTATTCGGCTGTCATAACCTGTAAATTGTCAAGTAGGAGGCGCAACTACAAATGAAATTAAATCAGAAGGCTTGTTTTATAAATAATACGCAGTAACTATGCTAATGGCTAATAATCGAGATTCTAAAGGGGCGCATTACCATCCAAATCACCATTGGGGCGTTCCAATTCATCCTGGCGACTGCTCATTAGTCACCAATTAGGTCGTTACAGCTAACAAATCCAGAAAAATCAGTAATTGTCCAATTTGGTGCAAATGCATGCTTAAGCGTTCGCTTGCATTCGCTGCGCGATAAACGCAAATGCTCCAATTTCGAACTCGTCTGAATAGTTAAAAAGCCGACAATATCAATCAACTGCGTGCAGATTGACAAAAATCGTTCGATTACTACTTTTAGCAGAGCTACGATTTGTTCTGCCATTAAAAAGTCCAATCACTACGGTTGCTCTGATTTGATTAGGCCTGGAGAAATTCAGAGGGAATGAACCAGACTTCGTAAAAGGACGCCAATATTGGCGGCCCTCAAGGCATTTTCGCGCAGAAAGCCTTATGCATGTACAATAAGATGCTTTCCTAGCATGCAAATAATGCTGTTCATGACCCGTCGACATTTTAGCAAAAGCACATGCTAGCTGCCATAAATCGGCATAATCTCCTGATTTCCATGCGCCAATGAAAAATAAAATGCATTGCACTGCCCAGTAAAGTAGCGCAGTTCAATAGCTCATTTAGAGGTATTGAACAAGGAAGTCTTAATCCATTCAAGCAGAAGGTCGCCTTTTGGCATTCCACATAAGAATAGAGTTGCGCCAATTGAGATAATACTCATTTTGTGAGATCTACCCCTATTTCAAGCATTTTAATATATTTGTATAAATTTTATTAAATCCACGCCAATTTGATGTGATTTAAACAGGTCCAGTCAAATGAAATGTATCAAATTATGCGTAACCTACGATATGGCGTACAAACTCTTTTTGGACTTCCCAACATCAATTGCATCGCCCCAAATGAGCCTCATGCTTGGAGGTTGTAAGCAAAATGCTTAAATGGAGTCAAGCTAATGGAAACACCTCTCCCTCGTTCATGGTGATTAAAACACAATTCGTTTAGAGCTTCTAACACAACTGTTATTCAGCAATTCCTAAAAAGGGAGTTTCCATAAGTGGTGTCTCTTTTGGAAAGGATCGAAGTGTGTTCCTTCCATGCTCGAGTCTTCACGCAGAGAGCAGCAACGAACCGCACAACCAGTGGAAACACCATTGCGAGAGTGGAGAAGCTTCGAAGTGATGCCCAAGGGCTCCCCATTGACAAAAACTATGCATCCGAGCGAACCCGATTAGAGTCCGTCACAGGCTTTAACACACCGGAGTGCAATGCTGAGCCTCCACCTGGGGTCAGAGCCTTGCTGGTGCGCTGCTACCCACAGCAAACCCCCTCTGAGACCACAGCTTGCGCCTTCTACCTCACTTTGCCAAGACTGAGCATCACCTCACACTTCCGCTGCATTGCGCGTTCCTACACTCATGCACTTGCTCCTTCATCATCATCATCATCTGCATCTTCCCTCCTTCTTTTCACGCACCTACCCGCTGCCTGCGCAAACCTACTTTCCCACTTCAGTAGTACCTTCTGTCTCGCCTCCTGTGTGTCTCGCTTGTCAAGTGCCACGTCGTGTGGAAGTGCTTGTAGCAAGGCGATGTATGGAGAATGATAAAAACGCGTTCCATTTTCTTACCTATCAAGAATAGGGGCCGATACACAATTCCCTACTGTCAAATTCAAGCAGCAAGCTGCAAGAGCACATTTTAGTCCAGTGGCATTCGTAAAGAATGCCGCTTACCTCCTGCGCATTGAGCACTACGCAACACTGTGGTGTATGGTCTAGTGCGGTGTGGTATGGTGTGATGTGGTGCGGTACGGGAGAGTCTCGGCAACAGTGAGTGGGTGACAGCACGTAGAAGTAGACTTGTGTCCGAAGAAGAGTGGCAAGGAGTGAGACATTGCAGCCACCTGGGTATAAGGCAGGAAGTTTCCATTTGTAGTCAAACTCTGCAGTAAGTAGGATTTGGACTAGTATGGAGCCCTCCCCTCTGTCTATATGTGAAAATCCCATATCAGCAGTCACGCAGACTGATGACCTCGCTTTAAGCCAAAGTGTCTGACGCGGTGGTGGTCTTGATAAGGGGCGTAGGTTAATGGTGGGCTCGGTTGATAACTCCGCATCAATTACCATGCTTTCACGCAGGATGGCTCAGGGTCATTTCGCAACAAAGTACTTCGAAAATTGAAACCTTCTATTATTTTTTGCTTGTCAGACAAGTCGTGTTACCTAAATGATGCATACGAAAGAAGGCATTTTGAGACGCAAAATTGGGTGGGACGATTTCAAACGATGATAAATACACCTTGATAAACTATCCGCAAGAGCGTCATATGGAGTGAACTTCTTATCACTAGTTTCTCTTCGAATACTAGAGCCTCTGTAAAATGGAAATGGCATTGGCTGCTGTCTACAAATCAAATTTACTGACATGAGGCCAAATTGAGCTCGTTCATCAAAGCTGTATTTGAGGTGGTTGGAAAAACGCTTAAGGCGCTTCCCAGCTTTACACAAAATAATGATGTCATGGAGTAAACAGTAAATGCCATGCTATTTCATTTCTACTCACCCTACTTGGGTTTCCTATTAAAGGGTTGCTAAAATGTAATTGCATCGCATACCCTGTATTCTAGTCAAAGCCATTTCAAAGTGATGCACCATTTGCTCTGAAAGGATGCACAAGTATTCGCCTATTAGGCTGCGACTGACAGAAAACGCCATAGCATGGAAGCCGCGACTATTGCTTTGCTAATTTAGCTCAGGTACAAGCATTTTAGATTGATAATTAATAATTTTAAAGTAGTTTGAACAAATTTTTACTGGCCTACTTAATAGCTTGTAGTTTTGAGTCTCAATTGATGCAGCGAAAACGATTATTCTCACTTCCAATTCGCCACATCAAAAGTCGGCGAGCTTAGGTGGAGTGCCGAGGCACCTGTTTAAAGGCACTACTGCAACGCATTGGTGCAGCCTAACCAGCTGGAGTATTTTTGACACTTAAACTATTTTGCAAATAGACGGGTATGCAGTGCGAAATCCAAAGCTCCGATGAAATTAGCTGAAATGCTAAATTCTGCGCAACCAAGAGGGTACTCTACCGTCATGCTTCAGGCTAGCATTTACGAATTTAAAGTGATCATTTAATTAACTGTGATTAGAGGACCATGGCGATTCAAAGTGAAGCCGCTATTGTCGTCCAGTGAAGGGATGCATAAGTCTATCCAGACATGCAGGTGTCATCGCGACCATTATTGCAAGCAAATAGATGCCTGTTCATCACTTTCTACCCTGAAACTTCCAGGTTCGTAAATCGACATGAAAGCGTCACTCCAATTCGTAGTTTACTTCAATTTGTTCACGAATGCCACTCAATTCTTTTCGATAGCAAGTAGTTCGTGAAACACAGTGGTGCGGCTGGAGAGGAAGCATAAGACTACGCTGACGGTCTTCATTTCGTCATCGGCTTGCCTTCCAGCATAGCATGTGGTTGAATGCCGGCTTATTCGCTTAAACTCCAACAAGTGCGGAGCTAGTTGCAATGATCACAGCACGGAATAGAATGCGGCTGGTCTAATACTACGGGGAAGACTGAGGTGATGCGCTGAAGTCCGCACATGAATGACAAACACCACCCAGCTTGACCAATGTTCCAACCGGTGAAAACACCTCATTGAGGTGGTCAAACGTCCGCACTCGAGTGCCACGATAGGATAGGCAGTATTAAATGCATGCGCCGTTCATTCAGCTCCTTATGGCTAGCGCAGAGGAGTAGATGAGCTCGATATGCCCTACACACCGATTCGCGTTCACATTGCAAGCGTGATGACACCAATCGTAGGCGATCGTAGGTCCACGACCCAGAGCAGCTGCAATTCCAACACAAACAGTCCTCAAAATGGTCAAACTACAAATAACAATTGCAAGACCACATTACCGGTAGAACAGTCAACATCCGAATTTGCCACCTGTTGGAAATCTTACCTCAATCCGAAAATGCACTTGTCACCATCACCTCGAATGCATTTGAGAACAATAACCGACCGCATCCCTTCCGAGCAGCTGCATGAATACTTGGAAATAATTTTACAGCATCAGAGTACATAAACGCCATATTCCTAGCCACATGCAGCTACCACAGCGTCTAAATTATGAAGATATTTAAATCCCTTAAAACAAACTGAACTCAGTAACCAAAAACCTCTCGCAAAACTCGTAACCACCAGCGCTGTCGTTCACAAGGCCAAATGGCAAGGTCTGGCGATGCACGCAAATCGCCTCAATAACGTCCCTCTTGATGGCAATCTAAAGGCCACCGCTTCATCTGCCAAACACTACTAATACAGCCCAAAAATGCTTCTTGAAACACTAGTCTTTGCGAAAGCTGTTGAATAAGCCACTATGGACCACAACTTCTGACGTTTCATGAGTCCATTTATGGGTGCAAACAGCAATCGCGCCTTAAATTACAAACAAGTCGAGTAGCATCTCTCAATCCACCCTGCTTCTGAGGGCGAGTCAGACGTTTCAAATACCATTCAGCTGAACAATCCCAAACAAGGTGTCGGACTGTAGATAAAGTAACGGCCTAACGTCTGCATCCCTACCACGCCAAATGATCTTCACCATAACCAACCACTGGTGACTGCCCGTAATTTTGCATAGCTACAAGACGTTTAGTTGCCTTGTTACACTCCATGGGAGAGAAAGGCGCTAGCCAGTAATTGCAAGAAACCCAGTGTCCTCAGCTCCCAAAATTAGCAGCTAAAATGAAGCAGGTAATGCCCTTACATGTCCGAGAATTCAGTCGAACCGAACAGGTGCTTACTCCGAAGTTGCAGGCACCCCAGCTGACACTTTATGGCTCCCGCCAAATGTGATGCACACTTGCTGTGAATTTCGCTGCACAAAGTGTTTGTTTGCAAGAGAGTGAGCGCAGTCCTGAGCACTGTTGACTTGATGTCACTTCATTCCCATCTTGTTAATTTTGGTTTCCCATGTGATGCGTTAATGTGAGAAAGGGATGGCGATATAAGAGGAGGAATGAAGGGGGTACGGATAAGAATGAGGTGGTACCGCTGTTCCATAGCGAAGACCACACCCTACCCCACCCACCTTAGCAAAGTAAACGTCACTGTTGGCCCGATTCCTCCGTATGTTGCAAGCTCAAGTAAGTTGCTGTTGGACGTAAAAGGCGTAAATCGCGATTGACTGCTGCAGTGTACAGCTAGCAACCAACCATCCAGCCACGCATATAAAGGATCTATTAGTCCAATTTTTACGGAAAGTATGCCCTCATTACGAATGCCTTATCCAGATCAAAATAAATGACTGGCATATATTTTGAATTTCATCTGTTGATTAAGTGCTAGTCTACTAGCTGAGGGCCTCACACGCTGAAGTGTCCTAGGGGTCCAGGACGAGAAGTATTTACCCTTGATGCTTCATGGAAATAAATTAGATCCAGTTGCTCATCAAATAAGTACAAAGGTTTACTGAGTGCAAAATAAGTTGACGAATTAGTTTCAGTTAGGGATTGGCAGCAAGGCTTGGATGAAATGGAATGGTAAGCAATAGAGTAATAGAATCCTCATCACAGGCATCATGCGTTAGGGCACTCACTAATCACTAAGCTCAGAAGCCAGATTTTTACATGTGCGATGTTCTTTTACGCTTCTAAAGCAAAAAATCTAATCTAGCAGACAAATTAGTATGATACTAGGAAATTGTGATTAATGAGGTGGAGAGATTGAACGCCTACCATGTGCTTTTTGCGCCCTGTTAAGGAGAGCTGCGTTTGGAAAGGCTGATTTCAGTGCTCGGAACCTAAAACGCAGACAGCACTGAGCGCAGGGAATGCAGCAGGCTATAGTGATGGCCAAAAGAGGTCTATGCACCCCATGATTTGGCGACAAATTGGTTGAAGTCTCCCATAGCGCTTAATCAAGCAGCATCCTCACTGTGCGACCTCGAGAGAATCATTAAGTGCGGCAGCATCGCAGAAAAGCCTGCCTATTTCTTTTGTAATTTGTCGGCTGTTATTGCATGGTACCAACAGTTCTGATGTCCCATCATAACTGCCTAGCACAGGCTGCCATCGGTTTCCCTGTATTTGCAACGCTGTAGATTATAGCCTATAACAAGAATATGCAGGCCTGCTTCCATGGCAGCTCTAACAATTACGACCTAAAGTACTATCAGAATGTAAGCAGGTGGATAAGAATCACTTACCAGTGATGTTGATAGTAAGGGTGTAAGGACTGGTGAGGAGACAGATAGTGATGGTAAGAATGTGGGCTACTAGACCAAATCAACGTCCTACGAATTGGACGATGGTTTCACGTGCAGCAACACGAAGATGGTGTGCTCCAGCGCACTGTCTGTTGGCACGAACTTGCTGCTGGCAATGCCGTACTAAATTCACGAATGCAAGGTTACACTTCACACCATCAATGGCAATAATGCATTTTCTCTGTGTTGCGCGGACGCAGTACATGGTCAGTGCACATTAACAGATTGCATTCTATCGTGGGGCGCAAAATGACAAGTTAAGCCTCGTCCTCAAAATTAAAGTGGACGTCAGGCGCTATCAGACAAAAGAGACTGATATTTTGGCGCTATTACTCAGTAAAGAGAATAATACACTGAGGCAGCGGTACCCACTTTTGCAACGACGGATCGATGGCCTGCATAGCGAAACGAGTTGACCTGATCAGTTCTCCAGGGTCTCATCTTATTTTTAACTAATCAAATAATGGTGGTCATTTGCCGGTCGTCATTGCGACTTGTGGCCACTTGGTGTTTGGCAATAATCAGGCGCTACTATATAATACGTCAGATGTTGCGCCATCAAGGTGAGAGTATGGTGTGAATCGAATCGGTAGGCGTCGAAACCAGTTACGACAACAAAAATTATTGCATCGCTGTATGTTTTATGCGTATGTGGCTTAACTAGTACGCACGCTTTGCTACCATAAAGTCGGGGCACCAAAATTGATGCGCTTCCATGTTCAATGCTGCAGTGTTAATTTTATGGAGAATAATTTCTTGACAAAATGCAAGAAATGCTGTCGGGCTGATCCATTAGTTCTAGTATTCCTCCGAATTCGCTAAGAATGCAGTTTGCTGATGAGCACATATTGGATTCTCGGTTGTCAGAACGGAAACACAAGCGAGGCAGAATAATGTTCGCCCGGTTAGTCAATTTCATGGGAGTCAAATTTTGGTACATTCTTCTGAACAGAATAGTCAAAACTGTCTCGCCATGAGCACTAAACACATTTTGCTGCAAAGATGCGGTGCCTGTTTTGTGCTGACATTTGCTATGTGCTGTTAATCGTTCTCCTCTACATTTGACGAGCACAAGCTTGTTCAACTCTGCAAGATGAGTTAACGTGGAAGCTCATTCAAGTGTCCACTGATAGCGACTTATCCAAAAATTGCAAACTAAAGCAAACGGTTGCTTGAAGCCTGCTTTCAACCAAACAAAACTTCTAAGAAATGTAATGGCGTCTTACCAATTCTGCATTTCTTACCGCCTCCAGAATTGATGATGTACATGCAATCTGTATCATGAAGGAAGCGATGATATTAACGAGATTGTGCGATGTTAAAAGTGCTCAAAAAACCCTTTGCTCAGTTGCCTAGATAAAATCGCAGTGGTCAAATTAATTTGCTAACAATCAAAGGAAATGCCGAGAGTTGTGCGCAGCAGTGCTGGTGGAATGGGTCTTAGATAGGACTTTCCAACTTTACAGTCTTGAAGCCCATGTTCGAAGTAAGAAACAGTTTGTGCAATTAACTGCGATGGAAGGTTGTATGTTAAAACACTGATACTTAATCTTTACTCAGTATTTTCTCATAATCCTGAAGACAGGCGCACTTTGTCTTTGGTTTGCTTCTCTACACACCTGTCAGGTAACAAATACCAAACATCATGAGAACCTCACTTTCAACAATTTCCAATGGACACAAGAGGATAGTGAATGCATGTGAACGCCACTTGCAGAACGACAGACTTCCTTTGCCCTGGCTATACAAATTTTAATCTGTTGACCATAATTACATGCATAAATTGCGCAGCAGAATTCGATACTTTTGAAGCAGACTTCGGAGGCATCAGCATGATTGTGTTCAATTATTGCTTTTACTAGCCAAAGACTAGCAAACTGGAGTTGATATAGTAAGAAGAGCAACAAGCCATTTTCAAGAAGGGCAACTCTAACAAGACCAAACTGGAAGTAAAATTGCTCCACAAAATCTTCGAGCTTAAGGGAATAAAATGAATCGCCGAGTAAAGCGGTTACAATTAAGAGTGCACAAGTGATTTACCAGCCACTAACTGCTCTTTCTCGGTGTCATGCGCAGAAATACAATTACAAGTCCTAAAAATCTTACATGCTTGCTTGTCTTTTTATCTTCCTGTCTTTTGCAGTCCATGCGGGACTACAAGTGCCCGATCCTGCGCATTCGCACTATAGATACTATTGTGCCTCACGCTCTAAACATCAGTAGACTGTTGGGTCATTACAAGCATCCACTGCAGAATTGTTCTCGCTCCCTGTCCGGCAGTGTATAGCAGATGCACATGACTTTGAGGCAGCGAGCAATGAAGGGAGGCTGAGCCATCCGCAAGATAAGTGGTTATGTGTTCCCTCGAGCAGTTTAGCCAGCCTGAGGCCCTCATTGTAAATCTGGGCTCCTCTATTAAAGCCACCGTTTTGTTTAATAGATCGTCGGATTGGAATGCAGTCTGGTTGCCAAGCCGAATAATCGCGCAAATCTGTAAGTTAGCAACAATGGTTAGTAAAATACCCTTGCATAAACTCACCAGTATTGCGAACTTATTCACAGCAGTGCAGTGGTTAACCTTACCAGTAAAGATATTTCAGCATTAATTATGTCGTAGAAGCGTAGCGTATTGATTTTATCTTGCTTTCTACTCATTATGCTCACACAATTATACAAAAATCTTATTATCCGCTTTTGCCTCACATATAACACGGAGCTATGGTCTCGTGGTCATTTAGAAAAATACCGAAATGGATGACTTGAAACATACTTTGATGATATCCCTCTGTAGGTCTATCGGGCTTTACAATTGGCATGTCCATAACATTGAAGTCCGTAATGTGAAAACCGCCCCGATAATTCATGGTTTCGAAAGCACCTGACCCTGTCATAGGTCTTACAGCATTAGGAAAGCCGTCTTCGCTTATAGTAATCGAAATTTAATTAAGATTAACAACTTATTCTCTAACAACAGATACGATTCTTCTAATAGCTTCTGTTCGAGATGGTGGTGAGCGGCTAATTTAAAGCGCAGCTTTCCCAAAGGAAATAAATGGATAGGATGCGTTCCATTTGCTGTTTAACATAGGTGCATAGCTTTAAAATTTATACTTATAAATAAAAAGCGTAGCGTAAAAGCAGCCGCTTGATTGCCTTCTAAGACTTTTTATAATTTTGGTGCTTTAGCCATGCATCGGTTTCTGAAAGACAAAGCATGATCAGTATTGGCAAAAGGAATGGATGGTGTCGACATTTCTGCTGTCCTATTCCCCACACCACCTACAAACTTGACATTTTGAGTTCCTATAAGCAAAGCATTCTCCCCAGGAACTGTTGCGTCTTTAACTTTGCCTGCCATTGCATATGATCCCTCCCATGTGAAACTTCAACTCGTGCATACATTTGATTTAGACAAAACCATCTTTTTAAACAGTCTAATTGGCATGTGCATAGATAAATTGGCGGTTCTTCTGTGCTGTCAATTACCAAACATGAACTCATTTGTAAATAAAAGTTATGCTGGACAAAAGAAGTTCCTAATGCTTTTCTGTTTTGGCTTGTAAGACGATATTTAAGGTCTTCATTTGTTGCAATAGCTATTATTACAGCTATTACATCAACTTCCATATCGGTTCCTCCCAGTAAACGTTCGGAGTCGTCCTCAGTTATCGTTGTAGTTAGGATTCATTCCATCAATGCCATCGTCTATGCAAATTAGTAAACAGGAAAGCCGTTTGATCTCCCCTTCGATTAATTGTAGTAACCTGCATGTAAATACTAATAGCTTGCCGATTTACTAGCATCGTTAACTCAACCGCAGGGATGCTAGTATTAAACCTGCCAAAGGCGATTTTTCGGTATGTGTGATGCCATGAAAGAATGCGGTATTTGTCTTTTTCCTTGTTCGTATTATCGATAACATTCAGCAGAAAGGCTTTTTTGTTACGGTGTTTGGCAGAAGCATAGGTTCCTGCCGATCAGTTCCTTTTCAAGATTTTTCGCATCTATTATGGGATAAGCTTTAAATACTTTCTGAATAAGGTGTAGATATTTCCTTTCGAATGAATTCTTTGCTACGGAGATTACTTGTATTTCTTCGCCAATTGATTCGATGAAGACTAGTCGTTGCATTCATTCCTACCGCCTTTTCGACGGAGAAGATATCATACAGCTCTTCGGATCTGGTGATATATCCATGCCACATCTCTTTGGGGAGTCGTCATACTTTGAACGCCGATCATTGACATTCAATTCCGCTTTGTAGTTGTTTCGGCCACGGCGAAATTTTGAATAGTTGCAGGCCTTGCAAGATCTTATGGGAGGCATCAAATGCGCTAAGGCACAGATATCCTGCAATTTTGTTCCTACGCGTGCCAATTCGCCACGACATCTCATGCACTGTATAACTCCTAATGGATTTCGGACATTATGTCTCCCTAATCGTAATTGGTGCCATTTAGCTCGCATCACTCTGAAATCGGAACATATGCAATCCATTTTCGAATAGAATTTGTATAGGACGATCCGAATAAAACGAAGATGTGGTCTTCATGTACAGTGTATATACAAGAAGATTTCGCAGGTAATTTTATCCAATTCTCGATTTTTGTTGCATAGTAGTCTTTTCTTCCAAAGCAAGTTATTTCAATTCTATTAATTAGGACTTCTGAATTTGTTGAATTATATTCCGCAGCCATCCCAGGATGTAAGCAATCGTGCATTCCCGAAACCAACCATTCCAGCTTTAGAGTTCGTCTACCGCCTGCCGTTCTTGGATTGAGAGTTCTCGGTTAAAGCAGACTGCAAACAGTGGAATAGAGTTAGGTCTACCTGCATAAGTGTTTTTTGCGCTTCTTCCATCGAAAAGATCTTCTTGAGAGCCCAACATGAATGTGATGGTGAACTCTGCTAGTTGATATTTAAGCTATGCTGCGACGCACCAGTGGTTCGATTTTAACCAACAAAATGCAATTATGATCCAATAGTCTGATGACAATATTCCTGACTGCTTAAGAGCAATGGTCTTTTCAACCAGTGGCAAACTTGTCTTGTGAGGCAATCTGTTAATATTCTCTAAGTATTAAGTTGGTTTTACTATACAAAGCGGTTCCCTGTTATGCAACTATATACATATATATCTTTCATAGCCATTTTGTACCAACGCGATTCCATGGTAGCATTTATTTTAACAGCTTCTTCAACTAAGAGCTTATCGTATAACCCTTCGGTGCGAGTAATATTGCGAGCCTAAGTTCCTTTTCGCAGGTTATCATAAGTCTAACGCCTGTTGCTTGCTTTCAGCCGTATTTTTCTCATGCTGTGAATTCTTCGGAATTCCGAGATTCCACGACAATCAGTACTCCTTGATGGTGGCAGCGTTTCCGCAATATAATAGCGTTCTTGCGGTTCTGTTCCCAAAAGCACCAGCTGTCCTCCACATTTCATGCACTGCAAAATGCGAATTGGATCGGCAGCATACTGCTTCTTAGCCGGGTTTTGATACCAACCTTTTTGATCAATGCTGAAGTCTCTGGAAATTCTGCCAACTTTTCTGCTGGAATTTGTATCTGTGAAGGAAAACAGCATATCTGCATGATTATATGCAATGCATAATTGCAGGGAGCTATACACGGCACTTTTGTCTATTTGTATACTATTGCGGCCGAACATTCTCTTGACACAACGGCGGGCCCCTCAACATTTCTCTTGGAAACATTTGCATTTGATACGCTAGGTCCTTCAGCCAGCCTAGATGATACGCTGCCTTCCGTTGCGAACACTACGTCTTCCAGTCACAGGGTCTCCTCCACATTTTCCCGATCCTCGATTGAGAGTTCTCTGTCAAGGTTGACGTCAAACAGCTCGATAGTTTGAGATCCATCTGCATCGACATCGCTTTCCCTTCTCCATCGCTATCAGCAAACAAGCTGCGTTGAGAGGACGTCATATATGGTTGCGCAAGCTTTATTTCAAGCATTTATACTATGAAGGGAGGTACTTTGTTGGCTTTTTTTTAAACCGACAACAAGCAAAAGTAATTAATTCATCTTACGACTATGGCTTCCTTTGTTTTAGCAGTTTTCATGCTAATGACCTGCGTCTGTACAGATTGATAAGCATAGTGCACTCATTAAAATGTTTGCTGTCTGGATAAGGAATAAATTGTTTGCTTTCCAAGCAAAAAATATCTTAGTTAAACATTGTTTTTCACTGGCCAGCATGTCTACACGAAAAAGAGACGCTAGTAGCAAAAATGGCATTCTAGATCATTTTAAACATCAAAAAATGGAACTTTTGCACTAATTACCAAGCTTGAGCAAAAGAATGGCCCTCATTTTGTCTTCTATAATAATTGCTTTGCAACTTCGGTGCTGTTCTATTTCTTCATCTTGTTATTTTTGATCCTATTTTTGACGAGAAAAAGCAGAATCCAAGTAAATTGTGTTAGCACAGCATAGATAAAAGACTTCATTTAGCTTTCAACGCGGTACATAGCACAATTTTGGCGTTAGCGGCTATTCTACTTTATGCTGAATATGAAGCACAGCCTTTATTTTCACCTATGTGATTAAATTGTAAAGTTAACTGGTATGGCACACAAAACTCACATTCCAGTTCACGCATCTTGCCAATTGCGTCTCCATTCCAGCTGCCATATTTCGCTTATTTGCATGGACTGTACACAGATTGTCGTCCCTTATTTCTTTGCCACTGTAGCTGACGCAGACGTGCTCACGAACGAAAAAAGTGGCATTAAGTTGCCTCCTGCCGGAACCTCAATAGGTAGCATCAACGGCATGACTACCATATTCTTCATATCAATACATGATGGCGAAATATCCTTCTTCTAAGACGGGTGCACATTCACGTTTCATAGTAAAATCGCAATTGAAACAGGAGGAAAGGTGCTTATTGTTGCAAGTTTCCATAATGATTGGTTTATATTTCCTCTAAAAGAGCAAAAGATGGACAGTGACAATACGATAAGTAAAAGGCCGACTGAGAAACCAATTACGAGGTTATAATAAATCGACGAGCTTGCCTTCATTCTCGAGGGTACAATGGGAGGAGAGGCTGAATAGGTGGGGTCTAGGATGGGCTGCAGTGGTAAAAGAGATAGGAGACATGAGCACTGGCAGGGAAGAGAGCGAAAGCAAAAGAATAAGATGCGACCATTTTTAGTAAAGTTCAGTACAGTTTAATCTAAGTTCAGACTCACAATTGACATAATTTATGGCTAATGAATGCAGTGAGGGTGCAAGTATGTAATAGGCAATGGACATATGCAATCAAAAAACGGATGGAGCTCACCAAAGTGGCATCGATTAAGACTGATCCGGGAGGAGAAGGAGATAGGCGAAACGTGGATTTCGCTTTGAAGGATGTTGATTTGAGAAAACGAAATAGGGGATGGAGGAGGAACCAGTTCTGGTCCCACTAAAAGCAATGAATGGAGGTAGATACATGAATGTGTATATGTAAATCTGTAATGGTTGGGCAGATGGACAAACAAGGTGTGGTGGGCGCTGTCGCGTATTGCGCAAGGCTCATTGTGATGGAAGACCGTAATGCGCAGTGGGCGAAGAATGGGACGCTTACAGTAGTGGCGCTGGAGTGGAACTTGAGAGAGAATCAGACGACATGAGGGTTGCATTTCGTTCCTTAGTCCAGAGGCGCTCTTGGTGCCTAGGCGTTTACGATGAATACTTGTACCTGAAAGACAAAATTAGGAGCATCATTGACATCTAAGTCTTCCTCGTGGATTCTGAGTGGCAAAAGAAGCATTACTAGAATGATGAAATGCAAGGGATCAATGAGGTTTACAAAGTAGGATAGACAGTCGAGTTGGTCTGCCCAGCCATGCCTTATCTAACCTAGCCTTGTCCAGCTCAGCTTACTGCAGTATGACTACAGTGGTACGTACTGTACGCTTGCTACTCATTTCGTATCTGTAGCATGATTTATGAAGAGGCATAAAACGATCAAAGCACGAGTATGGTAAAGGGATCTGCGACTCACCCCTAAATGTAACTACGCAATTTGCAAACGTTGGCTGTCGGTGAGTGTTCCTGATTCTGTGCTTTCGAAAACGCTTGCTTCTAACCAGAGAGGAAAGTGGAGGTGTGTCGATCTCGCCGGCGCAAGCAAAGAAAAATAGTTGTTCTACTACAGAGGATAAAGGAGTGGGATTGTGTGGACGAAAAGGAAAAAGGGGCGCAGGCAAATAAGTCCCTTAACTCTTCCATCAAACCACTTATTTATACACCCGCTTATCGGCATTTGCGCAACGGCTGCAAACGTAGCCAATAGTTGTTAAAACATAAATAAGCATTAATCTGAAGCACATAAAGCTCTCTTTACGGGCCCAATCAAGAATGCCACCATCTAAATCAACGTTTGGCTGTGGCGTGAAAATAAGGAAAAAGGAAACTAAAACAAGTGGCTCGGTAAGAAAATAGGGAGAGGAACGTCATGACTCACCGTTAATTTGTACAATTTCTGCCTTTAACCTAAACTTTGGCTCATTGGTTTTCTTTGGACGGGAAAGAGAGGATCGGTGAAGAAATAAAAGGCAACATAGTACTAGGGCGAAACGTAGCGGAGGAGAGGCGTAAAAGACGAATTGGATAGTGCGAATGATAATAGTCCAGAGAATCGCGACCAGCAGCATGTCTAGCGCTAGTGTGCCAGAATTCTTCATCGTTGCATGCGTGGAATCGATCAGTGGCACGTGGGGCATGCAGTGTGTCGCATGGTCTGTTGTAGTGTCGTCTGTTAGCCTAGGGAGCAATAGTACCGTTTTAACTTTATTTGGGTTGTAACATCAGAATTCACTTTTCCTTCGTGCCCTTCCACCTTGGCTAAGCACTCTTGACAGAAGAGATCGGGAGGCAGCATGTCCGTCTTTAAATTTTTCCGACCTTGTGTAGCACACAGTCAAGGCGACTTGGGTCGCCAATCGTTAACACAGTGTAGATATCGCAAGTTAGTTCGTAACAAAGTCAGCAATGCAAAACAGTGCCACTGTTGGTGAAATAAGGGCTAAACTTCGACAAAGAGCTTTGAGAATTACCCCTGAATATGACAAAATCAACTGTTTCTGATTCAATGCTTTTGCAAATGTTTGTCCTTCACTTTCCTGATCTCAGTTTTTGTTGGCTATCCTCTCTGCTCACGCAACTTGTGTAATGACGACTTGAGAAAATCGGTCAATAAACTTGCTGTAGGCGAACGGATATCTACTACCGATTGTGCGAACCCGAAAGAGACGTTAAGACAAAAACTTAAGCAGAAGCCAGGTTAGGGATGCTTAACTCACCTTAATTTTTTTGGAAATCCTACCCGTTCTCCATGCATTGGACTATTAACATTCTTCGAGCAGAGGAGGAAAAGTTATTTGCGAACAAAACAGGGGCAAACTGCTCATTTTAAGTAGAACGGACAGGGGCGTTAAGAGTGAAGTGAACAGCGAGAAGGATAACAGCGTTGAGTGTTGCATCGAGTAGCATGGCTTGCGATACTGCGACAGAATTCTTTCTCGTTGCAAAGTACGTACAGCGAAGTAGACATACTTCCAGCCCATTGACTGGAATTAAAGAAGTCTATTAACCAATAAATGAACATATGAGAAATTTGGAAGTCATTGATTGTGTGAATTTTCCCAATTGCTTTGTATCATTTTTAGTTCTGGCGTAAAGTGGACTGAAATCACGCAGAAGAGTGGAAGAACTGCTTGGCGTTGACGATGAGTTGATTTCATCATCAATTTATTAAAAATCGTGACAGCCAGCGCTAGCGGTGCTGAAATACTTGCAATGCAGGGCTACCCCATGCGCGCATTATGCAAAAGTGTTTTGCCATTGCGTTAGTCGCAGAATTGAGCTACTAGTCTCCCAAAAGTTGCATTACTTAATTTAGCAATTAAATCCTCAAATTTATAACATCTTTAATAAACTCATTCATTGTCCGGTACAGTAGGAGCTGCTAAGATCTAAATCAAATGAGCTGTTAAATTTGACGACCAATTCAAAATCAGCAGCAAGAATACTGCTATGAAATCTAAATGATCCAGCGAGTTATTAAGCCATGTACTGCTAAATAAAACTCTGAAACAATGCACACCGGTAAGAGGATTAAAGAAAGGAACCGACCTCAAGGCGATAGAAAGAGGAAGGAATGCCAGGGGAGCAGGCGCCGTCATAAATGCTGCTAATCTACTAACCCAGCACGCAAAATAAATTTACTGCCGACACGACAATACGATCGACAACGCACCACTGATAAATTCCACACCTGCAGCAGGGAAGAATTCTATCACATCAACGCTAGACATGCTGTTGGTCGCGGTTCTCCTGTTTATTATCATTTCCACGACCTAGCTCGCCTTACATGCCTTTCTTACGCTTCGTTTGCTCTAGCACTATGTAGCCTTTTGTTTCTTCCTTGCCTCTCCCTTCTCCGTTCGAAGAATGCCAGTGGACGGAAGTATAAGGCAAAGGCAAGAATAATGTAAACTGGGGGTGAGTCGTGACATCTTCCTGTCCATTTTCTTACCGGATCATTTCGTCAAATTTTGCGCTGCAGCTAAACGTTGCATCATATGGTAGCGGTCTTGATTAGGCCCGTTAAAAGAGTTTTTGTGCGCAACAGCAGGCATCACAGCTTTAGAGTAGTACTAATTTATACTTAACAACGCAGCATGCAAAAGCACTTATGGCCGAATAACAGAAGAATCCAAAAGTAAATATGAATATATTTGAGACTATGAGCATAAATAGGCTTTTGCAGAAGGCAGAAATGCCATCACCTGCTTCCTGCTTCTGACAACAACAGCAAAACTAGGACCTCATGAATTGCCCATGATGGTAAAGGGTTGGTGATCTACTTCTACTTAGGCTGCGAAATATTTTGCGATGCTTAATATCAGCAATCAAACCTGCTAATTCAATTGCATCTAATAGTTCTCTTCTTTAGTAACTGCAGGTAGTGAAATGTGGGTGTAAGCGCATTAATATCAGACTGCCAATGCAGCAATTGTACATTGCCGTTATTCAAAGAAGAGTTAATTCACTTACTGGAAGACATGTTAGAGCAGCTTTCTGGATGGACCTTGGAGACTCACCAATCCGGCACAATTCAATGGTGTCATATAACAGCTCCCATTTAGGATGGCTTTGTGGAAGACATGATCCAATTGCAATTAATAAAATGAGCCGACGTGGCTCCTTTACTGACTGTCCAAGAGTGGAATCTTACTGTTCAAGATATCTTCAGAGGAGGACCCTTTCCTCCAATACACGCTTAAAAATGCTTGCATTTTGAGTCGGTTTCACTTGTCGGTGCAATTATCGTCCCACTTAGCTCTATCTCTAAAATAAAAAAAACGATAAGGTGGCGTCGTATGTACAAGTGCCCTGCATCATATCGATCCCCTAATGAGTTGACCAATACGCCCTGGCTTTGAAATAGTTTGTCTTGTCGATCGATCGGTTAACGGATGGATTGCTGCAAATGAGTCATCAGTGGTTCGGACGTTGAGATGATATGCTTCCAAATTCAGTGATGCAAAATGAATTCTACTTTCGATCCGAATTGTGCGCAAATGCTTGTTAAGTGTGTATCAGATCATACAAAGGGCTATGAATCCGCACTCCGTGCTATGCCATGCAAATAAGCGTTCACAAATTAAACTTGATGCAATTAGATACATAGGCATTTTAAGCGCATTTGCATTTATCCTCGAACGAAAAAATGAGGTCAGGGTTTGCCTGCTCCTGGTGCCAAAATTTCCATTCCGACTCCCCTCATTATTAAGCCAGCGGTAATTTTCGCACCAAGTAATTGCTTTAAAATGACTTGCGTGCATCATTCATCTTAATTCAATTAAAGTTTGATGAGAATGTGCATCCTACACCAATTCCATTAGTTTGCAAAACAGCAACATGTTTGACTGCCCGGATCACAAACAGTATGCTGACACCAGCTCCATCACTCGAAGAAAAATTGGCTAAGAATGACGCGTTAGAAGAAAAGGGTAGAAAATAAGTAAATTTGGCTTTGGAAAAATATTGAGACAAACTAAATTGAGGGCGGATGAGCGACTAGCTCTGACGTCGACAATATTTAAGGTAGGTGAGTGCATGAGGCTACATTTGCCAACAAGTTTCAATGACCTCTCTTATCTGAGAGAATAAATAAAATGGGCCAATCTAACCCTAACATCTTTTAATAGATTATGAGATACAAATGTGATATTACTTGAATGATTCAGCACGGAAGTGGACGCGAAACATGGATGATACACCATGTAGCCAGGACTAGCCCATCCTAATCTAAGTTCCTTTGTCTACCCTAGCGCCTCCACAATATGCAAGCGATGCTCCGCTAACAGTTGTGGTCCAGTACGCTTACTGCTTATTTCTTCTTTGGCAACAAGAAATGCTGTCTTAACCACCTCCAACCTAATAAAATTATTCTTCATTTCAAGAACCTGCATCCCTTGATGGCCGGCAATACTATCGGAGAGATGTCACGCTGACGATCAAGTAGCAGAAAAAATCTGCCTTTAGTGTAATAAAGAATTGCTCGTGTTAAAAGCGCATTTGATACTTGTGCCTCTTAAGCGAATACCTTTGCTTTAGAACTACAGAAGGACCTGGAACATTTCTGAACCTCGGCAGTGACTTCCAACTTTCTCGTTTGATTTGGAACAAACCGTTATTTCTTTCCAAGTCTTTGCAGGCAAAACTCAAAGCAAATATGCGGCACACACGAATGGAAAGCGAACTGGGTGCAGACATGAGTGCACAATAAATTGGATCAACGTAGGTGTGACAGTCAGAGCTAGACAGATTTACCATGGACAACTGCACTGTTTTTTTGGCGAATGGAAATGAGGGAGCAAAGTGGGTAAGCAAGAGGTCAAATGATGCAAAATTTTAAACCAATTTTGAGGTTTTAAGATGGAATAGGTCAAGACAAACAGCCGACATTCTACCTATTAGTAGATCCATATTTATTCCTAAATCAAACAGCTAATGTTAACCGAAATAAATAAATAATTTTGGTCAGTGCGCTGACATTATAGGTTCTCCCTCTGAGAAAAGTAAGATTGCCCAAAAGCTGGGAATTG
>JADWOT020001134.1:0-97769 GCA_036345935.2 Taenia hydatigena
CAAAGATATGGCCATTTCTGGGTTATTTATATGCGTAAAATTAACCAAATCGCTGCGTCGCGGGAATTTACGCAACCTGTTAGTTATTTTTAAACATCCTGTATCCACCGCACACAGGACGGTTGCAGCAATAATGGTAATGAGAGGAGGAGAAGAGGAAGGCCTCATAACACTGCCACTAAGCACGTGCAACTCTGTTGATACTACTGCCTCTACTGCTCATTATAACATCTAACTCGACAGCCGACGTTGGATGTAGCACTGCATTGCGTGCTTTTGAGTAATACAACAAATTTTTTTCATTCAACTTTTCGAATCTGGATTTTTTCCTTTTCAGTTTATACCTTATTTTAAATTTCGTCCTTTACTATCCTCTTTATCCTTTCTTTTAGCTTTATCCCATTCCTTGCAATTTTACATATTTTTCTATCTCAATTTGTATTTTTCTCCCATTTTTATTATTGCATGGACGTCTTCCAATTTGTGCCTCAGTCAATGTTTCGTCTTAAAATTGGGATCCTTTCTGGCCAGTAATCGCGCTTTGGATTCGTTCTGATTCTTTTATTCATGGCTAGTAACTTGGTGCTACTCTGGAGGTTTCTGCGAGGTCCTTTTGGTCGACATCGTTTTTTTAGCTAAACAAGACTGTATTTGCAATATTTTGCCATTTGATAATCAGCCTTCCCTTTTTGTGGCTAAATTCTTGAAGCGTTGCATTCTGGAATGGCTCGGATTCGCACTGGTGGCTTGGTATGTGTAATTTAGCCATCCTCTGAGTCAGTCTTACAGATGCATAAGACACAGATAATGCCTGTTAACAGGCACAGCCATTCGGCTATCACCCAAACTTTTTCATGCGCATTAGCTAAAATCTGTATGTACTAAGGATAATGTGAACCTTTTCATTTCAATGGATACACCAGCTTCGCGACTATGCGTCCTTGTACCCATTTAACTTTGCATGGTGTTCTACCACCGAAATTTATGCCATATTTCATTGTATTTAAGACCGGATTGTGCTTGCAAGCACTCGGTTAGTGGCCACTCAGTGTAGTAATGGTGTTGACCCCTAGGAAGCAATTACCTCTGGAACTTCTCTACTTAACATTGGTGATCAGATGAAGTCTCTCGCCTTTACATTTATCCTATTCTAACAAGTAAAAATGACTAGATCTAGTGTCAAAAAGCAACTCCATTCCTGCAGCTTTGCAAATAAAAATATTTTAAAGCCTTCTATTAATAGCAGGCATTGTCCTACACTATTTTAAATGGATCGAATCTCTGTAAATAAGAGTCTCAGCAAATTGCACCTCAATTATGGCATTTTACTTTAACCGCTGTTTTACGAATACATTTTATTTGCTAATTCATCACAGCGAGATTTCAGCTTTCGGGCATAAATTTGTTTCATTCTGCTTACTCGTGGCAGCTACCTCGCTTCCCATAGCTCGATTTGAAGTGGACGTTGGAACTTATTACAATCAAAGATATAAGTCACAAATTATTTCATCCATTGCCTCTCTACCAGCGATATATTTATATTTAATCATATTTAATCATATCAGTCAGGTAGAAGCTCGCAACCATTCTTTGCGCCTAGAATCTAACCTGTCCTATCAGTACTAGAAGTCAGTATATTAGCGTTATCTCCGTATTTTTGCTAAGATTTCGAAACTTGCTGATGTTCATGATTTGTTTTGGATTAAAATATGCCGACCATAACGAAGAGAACTGCTTACTGTCCATTTGTGGTTTGAACATTTTATCAATCAATGGTTACTGTGGAATCGAATGCTATCAGCATCTTTTAATAAGCCTTGCTAGCGAGATGTAAGATGCGCTCTCTCAATCCACTGCAATAAGAACGTTGACTTGCAGAATGTGACTTTGCTTGAGGCAAACGAGACGCCTTCCACGAAACAGTACCATACAAACTCCAGGTAGAATTTGTCGATTCGCATGATAGACGTTTGCCACAAAGATTTCACAGCAATTAATAATTTCAACTTCTATTTCAGTTCAACAAAAGAGCAGGCAAATCCACAGCTGTTAAATGAATGCAGCTACTGACTTCCTATCAGCAACTACTGATTGTTGTTAAAGAAATTAATGACCTTTTAAGACCAAATTGCCTGAACTTGGTCGCAATTATGCAGCAGACGCAAAAAGCTAGGTTGTTAAGTCGAAATCGCACTAGGCTCTGGTGTTTGGTGACGGTCGATGCAAAACCACTAGTAATCTTGAAGACCATGCAAAATGGCATTCATGTTGTGATACGCTGACAAGCCCGGCAGCATAGCAGCTAATCCGTGGGACTTCTCACTTTTGATTATCCACGTAAGGATTTCTGCATGGTCAGATGCTTAGTTGTGGAGCAGTGAGTACAGTATGGCAGTGTGAATATCTTCCAAAAAGCCCATCCTTAAATTGTAGGCCAATTTGCACGAACCGTGTCATCGATAGAAAGCCGATTCACTGGAATGCAACTCACTCATAATATTGTGTTGAGAAGCTTAAACAAACAAGCGCTGCAGTCAGAACAGAACCACAAAGATTAGCAAGCAATGCATAACGTTTTCTACTTTGCCGAGCGTATTAGATGACTCGTTTAAGTGACCTTAGCATTTCGCATTCACTAAGACTCGATTGACCAAATCTGCGCTTTTTACACTTAAAGCATAACACTTGAGACATAGAAGTAGTCTGAGCCCACAGACATCATTAAATACGCTATTCCTCTGATTTGGATGCACGTTGTGGCATCAAGGAAATGAGGAAATAAGGCCTTGATAAATAAGACTGGGTACAATCTGGCTTAAATAGACTATCTCTGAAGATCCAAGGCATACTGACAATAATGACTGCTTTTACAATCGTTAAAACCTTTTAATCAATCGCAGGCAAACAATGAGAGCTATTTTACGATGTCCAATTAATATGATGAGCTTTAATCCGATAAATTTGTCACTGTTTTGTTCCTTGCCTTATTAGCTGGCAATTGCACACGTAATTACCATTACGAGTTCTTCGGTAATAGCAGTTTGTGTACACTCATTAAGTTCCTTCGTTCATCCACCATCAGATTCTTTACCTCCTATACGAGTGGTGTTTTTAGAGTTGCTGCAGCTTTTCACCTTTTAACTTTAATTTAGTTTCTCTTTTAGGGTGAGCTTTCTTTTCTGTACTTTGGATTGTATCGTTTCGGTTTCGACGATATTTTCTGCATGTGCACCCAAGTTTGGCTGTGTCTGCGGGGCTGAATTAGGACTTGTCAGCGATGACAGCCTTTATGGGAGATTGTCAGGAGCAGCAGCAATTTCAGGCTTTGCGCCCAAAGAGGTCTTTTGAACGCACTTTCTGCGCATTAGTGATTTCCGTCGCGACAACTTGTCTAATTTTGTGGTGGCTTCTTCTTTATCATGCGCCCTGATGACTTATGCTTTCGCATAAGACATTTCTCAGCTTTCTTCTCAAAAGGAATTTTTGAAAGTGGTGGCGAAAATATCTGCATCAGTAACAGTGAAGCTCTAATGTCTCCACAGTTCAATAGGTCACTGTCGTCTAAGAATCATCACTTTTTATTAACTTAGTGCCTTCTTCACGGTTCTTTAAAATGCGCATTCTCTCTTCGTATCTATTCCTCACATCTGTCGTCTTGGCCAAAAGCAAAATTTATGGACAGGTAGAGTTTCTATGACACTTCTTCAACGTGGGTACGTTTCTTTCTGACTTACTGCTGATAGTTTTAACAAGTGGGCACCCGAACTGATAAGTCACATGCGACATTTAGGCCACTTAATGAAGCATCACGCTGGATCAGGTGACTGAACATTCTCCTGTCTGGCGAGTTACCTTCTCTGAGTTTTCCTTAAATGCTCTCGTGTGCTTCTGAAGCCTGGATTGGCTTCCAAGCTCATTTGGGTGCAATGTTATTTCAATCCTCCTGCAATAGTGAGATAGTGAATCACATGCTGCCCATGGATTTAGACTAATCTATGTGTATCGCAGATAATGCGCATTAGATCAATTACCTCTTAGTGGGTCCGCCAGTCAGTCAGTTCAATCAACACGGATCATGTCACTCAACACCATTGGGCTTGAGGTGTTTGCAAGAAGCCCACGACTATATATCATTTCGTTTCATTCTCATACATTGCCGACAAAGGTGTGGAAATTCAGAAACCCCATCAATAAGTGCCTTCGCTTCCAAAACTGCTGCCGCATTATTATTTTTCTGCATTCATCAATGTAGTCCTAGTGCTCTGTTTGTGCCTAAGTAGGAAATTACACATCTTTTAGGGGGCACTTTGCCATAGTAAAACAGTGTAGGTCACACAATTGATGTCTCGCTGCCATTCGCTTGAGCGCTCTAGAGGAACTCACTGCGAACACAAATACAACCCTTTTGTTTTGGCTGTTGTCCTTGCAATTTTCGCCCTAACACTTTCACTGGGCTTGAACTAATCTGTGCCTAGCGCTTATATCGTCACCATTGATTGCCTTTTGCACAACGTGCATTGTCTCAAAATTGTATAGCCACTTAGCTAAGCTCACTAAAATAGAATGCATTCCCGTCCGCACGCCAAGTTTACTTTGATACTCAGATTGGCTCATGTGTACCGCAAATAATGCGCACTCGGTCAGCTGTGCCTTAGTGAGTTCGAAGCACTGAAGTTAATGGGCTGCATCAGCTAGTTATATTTGCACAAGTCATTTTATTTTACATTGCTGGATCTTTCAGTCTAAGGTGCATGCAAATATGCCAACGACAACTGGAGCTTTGGAAAAAAATACGGAACGTTGTAACAGCGAAATTCCGCCGCATTTGCGCAAAATGGTAATGAACAAATTTGCTAGAAGCATGCGCATGTATGCGCATGGTGACAAGTATATTGGTTCTATATCCGGTGTTGGGTGGTAAAGGTATGTTACAGAGTCCAAACGGCATTAATGGAATTTTGTACGGCTCACTTAGTGGCATAAATGCTGACTTTATTTGACTTTATCAGCCAATCCAACTAGCAAACATTCAAAATTTCGACACAAAAACCGATTTGACTCATGTAGGGTCAAATTAGGGTCGATTTCGACCAAAATATATATCACTCTAATGTTGCTATGGATGTCATGTTGGAGAACATGACAGCAAAATCACCTGGAGATCAATGCTTCAATCAGTTTTTATCAAAATGACAGAGCAGAATTATTTATCTTTCGGTTACCATAGCTAAATTAAAAAAAACTCTCTAAAACATGCAAAGTCTTTTTATTATCCCTAGCAGTACGGCCACTAATTGTCCATTGGACATAGTCCAAACAATTGCAGATCGACAGAGGAGTATCAAACGCATTGCTACATCATTTTTTTAACGGATGCAATGAAATGAGAACATTAACATCTTGGTCTCATTTGTTAATTCGGACAACCTGTAACTAAAACTGAAAAGAGATCATTTTGCAACTTGGTAATGTCTTGGCCCCATTTTTCATTTACTCGTCTTCCATTTATGCCACACATTGCGAATGTCGGCGAGTCTGTACTTGTCCTTTGTAAATGCATTAAGCAAATAGGTTTTAGACAAATTCTGTAGCTGTTAAGCCCTTTCTGCCTATCAGCAAAGCACATTCTTCCCGAGTATGTCAGAATGTTGCGTCTTTGAAGAAGTCTCGGTACGGTAAAATGGTGCAGTGACTGCGCTTGTTCGGCGCACCTTGGTTCCCTCTCCCTTGCCTTTCTACTTCGCAATATCGCCAGCAAAGCGCATCGCAATTTTATCCGGCCTGCACACTCTACAGTCTCTGCCATCCAATAAAGAAGATGGCAGAAGGCAGAGGAGGAATAGGCGGCTTATGAGGGTAGGCATGCAAACACAGAGAATTATTTCAGCAAGTGGGAAGGCGAAATTTTTGCGATAGTATGGCTTGATCGTAGCCAACAGGGGTGAACTAATTGAATATGATGTGGTTACAATGCAGTGAGCAAGGAAACACATGGTGAGTACGCACAAAGCATTGGCAGACGCAGAAGCGACCGAAAAAGCTCCATCACTACAGCAGGAAGAAGGTTCCGAAGCCGCGGCCTTTTGCAATACCACAATTTGGTTTTTTGCTTCATACCGCATTTCTGGCTTAATTGGTCCATTGCTTTGTCTGCCAGCACTCTTCTCCAATCCTTATTGCACTCACTCATTGCAAGGCTACTTCTCCTCATGGCTTATGTGCCGGCGTTTCAGACGCAGCCTAGTTCTACGCCACCAGAGGCGTTGAGAGGCACCATGCTTGCCTGCGTGCTGTGTGCTTTTGCAATTGCATTTAAATGAATTCCACCAGCTTTGATGGGTTTAAGAAGGCGGAAGCGTAAAGGCAGAACCGGAAAGAATGCTTGAGGAGAATGTAAATGAAGGTATTGTGCTTGAAGTGAGTTAGTGGTTAGAGGTGAAAGATGGTAGTGCGGTGGTGGTTGATGGATCGCTCCTGTATCTTTGTCGGAGGATATAGGGGCGTAGCTATAATGCAATAGTCGAGAATTAAAGGCCCTAGTGGCTGGATTTTACCCTTCTTTTGTCTCTTTTTTCCTTCACATTGCTAACAACGACCATTTGAAGGTCGACGGGAGTAAAGTGAAGTGACTTTTTCACTAGAACATGGATGTCGTGGTCCCACAGTGAGGTGATTGACTTAGAACTTTAAATTTTGCTACCCTCTCATATTCTTGGTCTACCATCCATTCCAAACATCACCTTTATGAAGAAAAGATTCCGTGTTTGCTCGGGCGGTGGCAGGTAAGTGGTATAAAGTAAGGGTAGCAAATCAAATGACACTTCCGTTTCCTTAAGGCAGAAAAGTGTTGAATTTTGATCAACAAAATTTTCACTCACCTGAAGAAATGGAACACAAATCAGCAGGCCAGCCAATTTGCCATTCTTTATTCCAAACTAGCAATATCGCTGAATTTGAAAGTCCGTTTGCATGCTGCAAACAGCAACTGACCTATTATAGAGGCTAGCCCACCCGTCGAAATCACAATGCTTAAAGTACAAAAGAACTTGTATCCAGGATTAAGAGCAAAACAACAGCCGTTCTGTTATCAATCCCCATCCCTTTTCCCACGTCAGCCATCATAAAGTTTCCTTCAGCCATTCATGCCGAATATCAGATTTCTTTGCAGCTGGGATAATGCTTAACAGCAATGTCGATAATCACACCCTGAGAAATTGATAGAATCTGAAGATTCATGCTGCATGGCAACCGAATGAGTAAAAGAGAAATTTCATTGACGATTACGTATGTTTTGAAGGCAACCCAAACAGCTTAGGCACAATGGCAGAGAACCAAAGTGATTTTTGCTTATAAACTGATAGCCAAATATTCTATGCAATGTATTTACACAGGCGGTAGTTGAGCAAAAAATTAAAAGCAAAGGAATTTACGATTTTGGCTGTGAAAGAACTTTTAATAAAACAGCTTCCAAGTTTCAAATAAACGCTACAATCTTTAATGCTTTTCAAATGGAATTTGTGGTGCAACAACAACAGGCGATTGCCAATCTAGGCATTTTATGGTCTTTTGTTAACACATGTGAGTCATGGTTATCATATTCGAGGTCAAATTTTTGTAGACAATACTCCCACATACGGTCAGCTACATAACTTCTGCCACTTTACATGCCTTTATAAGCTACGTGCATTCGAACACGCATGCAGTAGAATCTGAGCCCGCTCACAGAATGGGAAGGTATGGAGAGTAAGAGGTGTTGAATTTGACACATTGCATCACTTATTACTGGATCCTCACCAACGTCACCAAAAGGAAAACGATAGGATTAGTGAAGTCGCCAGCAAAGCATCGGTGAGGGGACTCGAACCCTTAATCTTCTACTTAGGAGGCAGACGCCCTATCCATTAGGCCACACCGCTACCGCGTGAGCACAACTCCCCCTAATACCGGTTTCGCCACTCTTCCACATCTCCCCGCCGTCTTTCCAAATATCTTATACATCACTCCCATCGTAAATCCTATCGATTGACCGGTACAATTTAACAAATTCCAACCCATATTCTGTGAATATGTCTCGTCGATTGCATTATTAAATTATTTGTTTCGTTCATTTTGGTTTTTACCCTTTCGAGAGATCGCTGCGTTTGTTTCTATGCATCATCGTAACCGATGTTCTGCCGCCCGTACTAATTGCAACCGCTAACGAAAGCCTCTTCACTTTGGATCGTTATGCACTGTCCTCGAATCTACTGCCGTGGCATTTTTGATCTTATTAAGGCTGCGTTGATACCCGGAGGGTCCCTCTTGCGATACCTGCCCAGATATTGGTGCTCGATCGTAGAATCTCGCATCTGCTACTGAACCCAAGTAGCAGATGCGCATTTCTGGACAGCAGTGATTTCTAAACAAAAAGCGCTAAAAACGCTGCTTCTCGTATTCCCCAAAGCCTAATTCAAGCGTCTAACAACACTAGGTGTCCAATATGAGGGCGTAGAGTTTAAATAATAGTTTGGGTTCTAGGAAGTTGATGGCAGGCAAATGTTCTGAGGCTTACTAGTTGCACACATGATCAGCTGACTGAGATCGTTGATTTTATTGCGCAGAGTTTCTTTAGGATGATGGCTGGTTGGGCTCTTACCCTGATCTGAAAGGCTACTCACCTGTTGACGCTGAAGGCTTGTGAGCCTAGAAAGGCATGTTCTGATAGGTAATGAAGTCACTTAGTGCACTTCAACATCCTCACTACTTTTCCATTTTAGTGAAATGGTCACTGATAAGAGACCGCTCTTAGTTATCGATAACAAGCTGAACAACATCGGCCGATATCAGAGTCATGGAAGACATTGTCGTCTTTGTTACCAAGAGTGATCCCTGCAGAAGTGCACAAAGGATTAACAGGATGCTTACAGAGGGGGAAATTCTGTGGTTTTGATTCAGCCTTTTAATTTCAGGTTGACGTGGATCAGATGGAATGAACATCACATAGGCTGCACGCACCGTACTGTCAGGAGTCTCAGCTAGTAAGCAGCTTCTGTCCGATTTAATAGCAGCCTCTTTACTCTCCACTTGCAAATGTAACACTATTTTCATCCAGTGCTTTGCAATGCAGCAGTCAACATTTAGCCGTGTGTTACTCATCGGTTTACCTTACGTTAGCTTCACTACACTGAATTGGTTTTGATCAAATCGCATTAGCTTTGAAAACTTTTTGATAAGAGTCCTTCGAGTGATTTAAATATAGGCACAAAAATGTGCATACCATCAGTAGCTTTAGCGATACCGTCATGAGCAGGATCAAATTGATGTCAGCGACCGTTCTACATCGTTGCTTATTCATACTCTAATTCTGCAAATGACGTCGATAAAACCCAGCTATGTCTCCTAATGAGCAGATGTCAATAAACCCACTTTAACAGTGATTATTAAAATTCATTCAGTTAAAACTTCTCTGGATAGATGTTCACATTTATAAAATAATTGTCCCATTCGGCAAACATGGAGTATCATGCTGCAGTGCTGACACATAAATCAGTGGAATTTAGCACTTAGTTATGTAGACGCAAATTGCGATAGTTCATAGTGCATAGTTTTTTGTCAGTGGGGAGCCCTTAAGCATCTCTTTGAAGCTCTTTCTCTCCTGCATTGGCGCTGCTCGCTGCTTTGCGTTCTCTTCGCCTTTCACGGGAAGGAGCATCACTAAAAGCCGCAGTCGATGTCCGACACCCAGCCGGTGCATCAATGGCAAGTGGAGAGTAGGGGTGTAGGCGATTCAGCAACTGGTTTGTGGATTTAAAACAGTCATCAAAAATACGCGAAGTTCTTACTTTGTAGTAATGGAAAGGACATTCTGAGACCATCTCTGGCTTTTCTTACCACTGTTATTGGTTCATTTATTTGCCAAGATTGTTGGGAGGCAGGCTAAGACGACCACACATGCGTCCTGCCCGCCAGTCAACGGGACGTTCTTCCTAGGCCAGGGTGACGATTTTCAGGTGTTGTCGACCTGCCATCACTCAGGCACTAGCCTTCTGCATGTGCGTCGTCCGCGTCAGGCGCACCCATACATCATCGCAAAACACACGAAGCAGGCACTCTTCGCATCGAATGGATTGAGAACAGTTTTTTGTACAGCGCAGCTAGTAGTGAACTCGCACATCTCAGCATTACCAAAAGAGCACCAAAATGGGGTGGTTCTAGTGCGAATCAGAGCATTTACTGATGGGTGGACGATTGCGTAGGGTGTTTTATAAACAAGAGTGTAGTGTCTCATGTTGAAAGCGGCTCATTGGCAGTTTCTTTCAGGTTCAATGCCGCAATAAATCCTATTATAAGTGGCGAAATACTGCAAATAAATAGCTTCCTTTTTCCTAGTTAACATCGAGTGTGTAGTCAGGTAGGTTGAGGGCAAATTGGTGAGCAAGATTGGTTGGCAATATCAATGAAGCAGCAGTTGAGTCACAGAACTGAAGCGGATCATGGTTAAGCAATGCTCCACCTGTGCTTGACGCTTCTGCCAAAATATTTAGGGCTGTCGTGCGTCTTGCAAAGTTTTGATTAAGGGGAGTTCACGGCAAGGTAAGTTATCCGTGGTGGTAGCCTTCAAATGACACGGCATGCGTATTGGCTCGCTTTGACCTCGAAACCGCATTGCTGCATGGATTCAAGTTAAAGCTGGTTTGCTTCACGGCTCCGTTGCGTCAATCAACAAGAACGTCTTGAGGTCTTTTATTCAATTAATTCCACGTTCCAATGATGGGATGTCGTCTGGTTCACTGTTGAAGCCTGATTGTAGCTTGTATTTAAATGAAGCAACCTAAGGCAATGTATGCATTTTTCAGATGTTAGTCCTTTTAATTGCCTAGAGTAACTCTTCGAGACATGTGCATTGAAAGTTCGTTGATCTCACACAGATTGTAATCGGATTGTCAGACAGGCATCTGTAAGTGAGAAGATTGGGAATCTATCCTGTGCACGATAGCATCAAAGAAAGCGGGAGGAAGGATGGACACACGAGCAGCACGCATGTGAAGAGGGTGGTGGGCAATGAGGGCGGTGTTGTGTAGAAGTAATGGATGGCAACGCGTCGCGACGGCGCGTCGCCGTGATAGCTCAGTTGGGAGAGCGGTTCGAGCCCGGGTCGCGGCATGCCTTTACCATTATTGGTACGGCGTCCTCTGCCCCACACGCCACCACACAAGTCCAATGGGGTGGGAAGTCATCCACAACAACGACAATGCGAGCGAAGCAAAGCAAGCCACTTAAAGTGCAATAAACGGCACAGTAGCTAGGTGGGCAATAAGCAGCCGCGCGAAGCAGGTGAGACCCAAACTCACGCGGGGAAGCCCCAATGGATTATCATTCCATCGCCCTAACCACTCGGCCACCACGCCACGCCTCTCGCTCTTCCGTTTTGTCTACCCCTGTCCTCCCCACCCATCCTCCGCTTGCCCTCCGCCTCCTCTACCCACCATCCTCTCACCACATCTACTCACCTTAACACTGCGCACATCATAAATTCCCTCCACACTGCAGCACCATGATCACCCTCATCCCTCATGCTTCACTCTCTCTACCATCTCTCTTCTTCACAACTTCACTCGTGCCCCAACAACACCATTCCACTGACCACCGCTCCTACTCCGCCGATTCCCTCTACTGTCAAATTCACCCACTTAAGTAGCTCAGTGGTCTACGTTTGCAAGCAGCAAGAACACATTTTAGTCCAGTGGCACTCGTGTTGAATGCCGCTTACCCCCCTGCCCATTGGGCACTACGCAGCACTGTGGTATGTGGTCTGGTGCGATGTGGTGTGGTGTGATGCGGTACGGGAGGGTCTCGGCAACAGTGAGTGGGTGCCACAGCACGTGGAAACAGACTTGTGTCCGAAGAAGAGTGGCAAGGGTTGAGACATTGCAGCCACCTAGGTATAAGGCAGGAAGTTCCCATTTGTAGTCAAACTCTGCATTAAGTAGGATTTGGACTAGTATGGAGCCCTTTCCTCGGTCTATATGTGAAAATCCCATTTCAGCAGTCACACAGGCTGATGACCCGGCTTTAAGCCAAAGTGTCTGACGCGGTGGTGGTCTTGATAAGGAGCGTAGGTTAATGGTGGGTTTGGTTAACAACTCCATATCAATCACCATGCTTTCACGCAGGATGGCTCAGGACCATTTCACAACAAATACTTCAACAAATTGAAATCTTCTATTCTAATTCGCATGTCAGACAAGTCGTGTCAACTAAGTGATGCATACGGAAAAAAAAGCATTTTGAAACCCAAAATTGGGTGGAACGATTTCAAACGATGATAAATACACCTAGATAAACTATCGGTAAGAGCGCTATACGGAGTGAACTTCTTATCGCTAGTTTCTCTTCGAACACTAGAGCCTCTGTAAAGTGGAAATGGCAGTGGCTCCTGTCCACAAATCAAATTTACTGACATGAGGCCAAATTGAGCTCGTTCATCAAAGCTGTATTTGGGGTGGTTGCAAAAGCGCTTAAGGCGCTTCTCAATTTTACACAAAATAAAGATGCTATGGAATAAACAGTAAATGCCATGCTAAATCATTCCTACTCACCCTACTTGGATCTCCTATTAGAGGATTGCTAAATTGTAATTGCATCGCATACCCCGTATCCTAGTCAAAGCCATTTCAAAGTGAGACACCAGTTGCTCTGAAAGGATGCGCAAGTATTCGCCTATCCGTGCATGAGACAAACTTGCTTTTACCACAAGGCGTACTCTTTGTGGATTAAATTTACTGAACAGTCGTCAATCAGCACGTATCGAAAATTGGGTCCTCATTCATGACATTGTTAAAAAGCCTTAACACTTAGTCCTTTAAATGGCTGCTTCCATGTGAAGCACGTGCCAATGCCGGTAAACAGGCGCTATCCTTATCTGTCTGGTGACATGACTGTCAGCAGGAAGTACGGAATGCTGGTGGTGGTGTTGGGACCGCTCGCTTCCCAAATACCGAGATGATGTTACGCCAATCTGAGCGACGCAGCGACGCAAGATCACTGTGCTGTTGTAAGGAAGTTCTGAGGTAATGAAATTAAACTTGCGGAAGAGTAATAGCCTTTAGTTTGATGGAACCTATTTCCACAATCAATGAAGCCAGCCCGTCCATCTGCATCGTGGTGGCAGTTGTGCTATAAACCTGATAGCAAGCATTAGCAAATCGATGTTTCTTTGTTTAGGTATCGAATCGGAAATTCGAGTTATGAATGCACGCATACTTATGCATTCTGAATTGCTTTAAGTTGGGGAAGAAGAATTCGAAATGCTCATCAGTTAGTTATGCAAATAATCGAGCATCTCAGCATTCAAATGAATACACAACTGTGTAGTTAGCACTACCTACAGCATTGGTGAAGAAAAGTGCAGCGCTCTTATGCCTTGAGTGCAATGGTTCTCATTCCCACTTTGGCGTTGATGTACTTGGAACGAGTAGGCGAGTTGGCTCATGACAAATTTTATGGTGCAGTGATTATTAAGGGGACACAGATATTGCAGGCTGCACGCATTCAGGGTACGTATCCTCCTCGAGAGACGATGACATTCATCCAACTCGAAGCCAACACCTTCTGACAGCTTCTCGCCTAGCGAGTGCATTCAGACAAGCATGCATACCACTTTGTCAACGAAGCTGATAGATTTATGTTGGTAAGAACAAAGAGGTTACTGAACCAAACTGCACTCATTGTATCAAAGTGCAACTAATACACGTGCAAAACTATTGGCAGGTAGGAATTTGTTAGAAGGGTAAATCTGCCTCACACATCACAAACCGCCCTAAGACAGACAATCTTCACCATTGGTGCTAATTCATAAAAAGTGCTCCAAATGAAGTTGAAGATGCTACATTGAACACATGCAATCCTAAATTCCAATTGTTGGTCTAATACCTAGCAGAAA
Source organism: Taenia hydatigena (assembly GCA_036345935.2). Classification (NCBI taxonomy): domain Eukaryota; kingdom Metazoa; phylum Platyhelminthes; class Cestoda; order Cyclophyllidea; family Taeniidae; genus Taenia; species Taenia hydatigena. The sequence goes on from JADWOT020001134.1 coordinate 13,922, forward strand.
TTATGAACTATTTTTGACCATTTGTAGTAAACTTAGAAGCAGACTCCACTACTGACGCTCCGGTGATGCACCGTGTTTTGAAAGAAAGGATCAGGATCGGCTGCGACTGACAGAAAATGCCATAGCATGGAAGCCGCAACTATTGCTTCGCTAATTTAGCGCAGGTACAAGCACCTTAGATGGATAATTATATGCCACTGAAAAATTGCACTAATTTTAAAGTAGTTTGAACTAATTTTTACTGGCCTACTTCATAGCTTGCAGTTTTGAGTCTCAGTTGATGCAATGAAAAAGATTATTCTCACTTTCAATTCGTTGTATCAAAAGACGGCGAGCTTAGGTGGAGTGCCAAGACACATTTTTAAAGGTACTACTGCAACGCATTGGTGCAACCTAACGAGCTGGACCATTTTTGGCACAAACTATTTTGCAATAGACAGATTTGCAGTGCGAAATCCAATGCTCCGATGAAATTAGCTGAAATACTAAATTCAGCGCAATCAAGAGGGTACTCTACCGTCATACATCAGGCTAACATTTACGAATGTAAAGTGATCATTTGATCAACTGTGATTGGAGGAGCATGGCGGTTCAAAGTGGAACCGCCATTGTCGTCCAGTGAACGGATGCATAGGTCTATCCAGACATGCAAGTTTTATTGCGACCATTATTTCAAGCAAATAGATGCCTGTTCATTACTTTCTACCTTGAATCTTTCATGTTCGTGAAACGACATGAAAGCGTCACTCCGATGCGTCGAATACTTCAATTTGTTCACGAATGCTACTTAATTCTTTTCAATAGCAAGTAGCTCGTGAAACACAGTGGTGTGGCTGGAGAGAAAGCGTGGGACTACGGTGACGGTCTTCATTTCGTCATCGGCTTGCCTTCCAGCATAGGACGCGATTGAATGGCGGCTTATTCGCTTAAACTCCAACAAGTGTGGAGCCAGTTGCAATGGTCACAACACGGAGTAGAATGCGGCTGCTCTAATACTACGGGGAAGGCTGAAGTGATGCATTGAAGTCAGCACATGAATGACAAACACCATCCAGCTTGACAGATGTCCCAACCGGTAAAAACACATTGAGGTGGTCGAACGCCACATTACCGGTCGAACAATCAACCTCTAAAATTACCACTTGCTGGAAATCTTACCTCAATCCGAGAATGCACTTGTCACCATCGCCTCGAATGCATTTAAGAACAATAACCAACCGCATTCCTTCTGAGCAGCTGCATGGATACTTGGCAATAATTTCACCGCATCAGAGCACTTAAACGCCATAATCCCAGTTCCATGCAGCTACCATAGCATCTAAATTATGAAGATATTTCAATCCCCCAAAACAGACCGAACTCAGTAGCCAAAAACCTCTCGTAAAAACTCGAAATCACCAGCGTTGTCGTTCACAAGGCCAAATGGCAAGATCTGGCAATGCACGCAAATCGACATCAATAACGTCCCTCCTGATGGCAATCTGGAAGTTACCGCTTCATCTGCCAAACACTACTAATACAGCCCCAAGAATGCTTCTTGAAACATTGGTCTTTGCGAAAACTGTTGAATAAACTACTGTGGACCACAACTTCTGACGTTTCATGAGTCCATTTATGAGTGCAAACAGCAATCGCGCCTTTAATTACAAACAAGTCAAGTGGCATCTCTCAATCCACCCTGCTTCTGAGGGCAAGTCAGAAGTTTCAAATACCATTCAGCTGAATGATCCCAAACCAGGTGCTGGACTGTAGATAAAATAATGGCCTAACGCTCACATCACAACCACGCCAAATGATCTTCACCATAACCAACCACTGGTGACTGCTCGTAATTTCGCATGGCTACAAGACGATTGGGAACCTTGTTACACTCCATGGGAGAGGAAGGCGCTAGCCAGTGATTGTAAAAACTCAGTGTTCTCAGCTCCCAAAATTAGCAGCTAAAATGGGGAGACAATGCACTTACATGTCCGACAATTTAGTCGAAACAAACAGGTACTTACTACGGAGTTGCAGGCACCCAAGCTGACACTTTATGGCTCCTGACAAATGTGATGCACACTTGCCGTGATTTTTACTGCAGAAAGTGTTTGTTTGCGAGACAGTCAGCGCAGTCCTGAGCACTGTTGACCTGATGTCACTTCGTCCCCATCTTGTTAATTTTAGTTTCCCATGTGATGCACTGAGGTGAGAAAGGAATGGCGATATAATGAGAGGAATGAAGAGGGTACGGATAGGAATGAGGTGGTACCGCCGTTTTATAGCGAAGACCACATCCTACCCCATCTGCCGTAGCAGAGTAAACGTTTCTGTTACCTCGACCTATCTGCATGTTACAAGCTTCTTATGATGCCTCAGCTGGGTAGATTTGAATGGCGTTAGATAGTTCTTTTGCCTGATCGTTGAGAAGCTATATCCCACAACATTCAATATTTATTCTGGATTGCAATCTGTGCTTCTTGCAGGTTTGAGACGCAAAAGGTGGTGGAATATCCTTGCATGCCTCGTGCTTTAGTGCGATTATTTTGCTTCGGCATATGTTCTGCCGAAAGGAATGTAGAATAGAAAGTCAGAGTAACACCCTTAATATTGTCTTCGGATGACTACAAGCATCGTTCGTTGCATTAGAACTTTTGTAAATGAATTGTGCAAATATGTAGCAGTGAGATCGGCATCTATTTACCTTACTTTCCCTTCATAAGTTTACACACGCCACCCAGCTTTTAATCGGTGCCTCAGCAGCTTCGTCCTGGGATAAACCACTGCCCTATCTTGGTACACTGCATGTAAATGACTTGGTGCGCTCGCAATCACCGTTTCAGCGGAAACTATGTTCCTTGTGCAATTTATTGCCAAGATAAGCGTTAGTCGTCATGATTTCACTTGCTGAATGTCCACGAGATCGCCTATTGTGGGCTGCGAATGGTATTACCACCGCCAGGAAATTTATTGATGCATGAACATACGACCCTCTTTAGTGCGGCTGTACCCCTCAAATGTTTTGCGCGCTTGGTGGAGATATAAGCAGGTTTAGGATTTGTCTCGTTGTTCACAACAAGCTTCATCACGAGCTGTAGAATTCACGCCCACAAAACCACTCCACTTGCCACCTTGATTTACGCTGTATGGCACGGAAATTGCCTACACTACGTGTGTCATTCACTATTATCACTTGCTCGCCCTTAGGCGGCCTACGCACTCAATGCAGGTCCAAATGCCTTTCCCCCCATGCTGGTGGACGACGCACCTCTGGTGCTGGCTCTTCCTCTTTTGGCGCAGTAGGAGTGGAGAGAGGAGGAGGTGAAGGAGGAGGAGGCGGTTTGGGTGATTATGGGGATATAATGGTTACCGAGACAGCCTGTTTGGGACCCAAGCGGGTCGTCACGAGGAAGTTGATGCATCCGATCACAGGATCAGTTACGAGTCTAAGGTTACCTGGCTGAGTAAGGCTGGTTAGTGCACACGATGTTCTTCTACTGTCGACACGATGCATTGCATTGACTCAGTCTATCCTTAGCATGAGGCAAATTAGTACTGACGTCTGCGATTGCGTGCAAGACTTGATATGATGCCTCTGCAAAATTAATCGAACAAGGGAAATTCAAAAGTTCGGGGAGGAGCGGAGACAATTCAACCACGTAAGTAGCAAAACGAGATATTAAAATTGAAAAGTGCTTAGGATAGGCGGCAACAATGCAGAAACCAAAATTCAATGACTTCCTGTTCGCAAACTATACTTTATCCTTAAACCCAAGGTAATATCCGTACCAATGTGGCAACTTGGCATACAACGAATTGATTTAAAGCCAATTTTGTCACATTTCATAAAAAGATAATAGTAGGAAAAAAAAGTTGTAAATATTCGTTAGAACGCCGGCAAAAGAAGAAGCAATGAACGCGGAGAAGCATAAATTGCAAAGGCAACTCATGCGAACTTGAATTGGAGCCCAACTTTTGGTAAGAGTGAGACACCACCTGGTGGTGGTACATTTAACACCTGCCGCCACAGGTCTGCTGGCCTGCTGGCATTGCATTTGTGCGTGCATTTATTCATGCTGCTGTTTGCAGGCTATCTCTCACGGTGTTGGCAGATAGGCAAGTAGCAATGAAAGAAGATAAATCGACCGATCGGTTGATGAGCAGACCGCTTATCGGACATTAAGGAGTGGGTAGGTGGACCATTAAGCGGAAAAGGTGGTTAGTGGTCGAGAAGGTGTGAATATGAGTGCATTTTTTGGGGAGGATGGCGTATTTGGTGTGTGGTGTTGGCGTTGGAAGGCTAAAAAGGGTAGCGCGGACGCGTAGCACGTGGAGGGCAGAAATGGATGGTGGCGGAAAAGAAGGGGAGGTGATTGCATTGGATGGCGTAGCGTTGTGTTGGGCTGCGCTCCGAGGCGATGGATGGTCGGCTGGCTGGGTGGCTGGTTGAGTGAGTGGAGGAGTGGAGTGAGGTGATAAAGTGAAGAAACAGCAAGGGAGAAGGGAATGGGTGGAGGGGAGGAGGAGAGTGAAGTACCGGCTTGGTGGTTTAGGGTATGATACTCTCCTAGGGTGCGAGTGGTTCCAGGTTCAAATCTCGGTCAGGCCCGTGTGCTAGCCTTTTTTTCTATCGATCCGCCACTGCTGGATGGTATGACGCTTTATTACTTGCAACGCGTTCGCTCTTACTCATCGGCTTTCGTTTATATAGCTCACACTCTTCATCCTGCTGGTGTGCCCTTCCCTCTATTTCACCTTGCATGTGGATGCGTTTGTGTGGCAACTCCAGATATGCGTAGGTCAGTGTCGCCCTCTGATTCCTTCTTTCGCAATGCTCGGTGGGGGAGGAACCTGAGCTGAAATGGGAGTGCTGGTGAGGCCATGGAAAGCTGGACAGTGTCTGGTGTTATTTTTCTTGGATTTAGTGACAATAAGTACAAAATAGACAACTGAAGAAGTGACTCTGGTGTGCATATGAGGATTGACCTGCTACAGCAACAGTCTGTCTAACATGGGACCGAGTGCGCGGAATCCCATGTGTCAACGAGATGGACTGCTGTTGGCGCATCCCTCTTCCTTAACCAAAGTGTAGTGTGTTTTACATCTGATGCTGTACCACGGTTCACTTTAGTCCACCTGATCGCTTATGATAGCCTAAATTCGAAATAAAGGCATCTGTTCTTGGTGGCTTAATGTCTGGTAATATTGTAAGCATTGCCAAGTTACGCCAAGTGCCAACTTTATCTTTACTTCATGCTTGATTTGATTGCAATTCATGAGCTATTCTTGCAGGGTTACCCACACTGCAAGTTCACTTAAATTGGTTAGCCGGAAATCCCTTGCGAAAAGTTCATAAGCTCAGCATGTGTTGTTATTTCTCTTGAAAAAAGGGCGATCCAACAGGAATTGTGGGGAGTAGAGACCGCTGTTTAAGCGGTGGTCTACTGCACTTGCACCTTTACTCTATTGCTTGGCAAGGATCTAGATCAGGTCAGCCATTGCAACACTTAAAATTGCGATCTTTTTATGTCCAGCTTGGAGCATTTGGCATAGCTTCGTACTGAACTCAAAGGTGCCATCTCGGAGTCAATAGCAAGGTCTTAGATAGATTGCATTAACACGTCAGTTGTCCGATACTTAGTAATATTTTATGCTTTTGATCGAATAGCAAGGTGGATTCAAAGGACATAATTGGCACTCTGCCACTTCTTCCTTTGTTCTTCAGCCCGTTGATGACCAAACGTGCTTAAATTTGATATTTTTCTTTCATTCTTATATGCTAGTTATTCATACCCCATCACCATGTAGTGGGTGCAGATAGAATTAACACCGCTTTTCAGCTGCAGTAAGCAAAATGAATCAGAATAAATCGGCAGTGCACATACCGATTGCCCACCATATTGCGCTTATTAGATTTACGAATCTCACTAAATGTGAATGCCTTGATAGTCTTTAACTCGGCACGGATTGGGACGAATTTCATAATAACAGCATTTTAAAATTAATTATCATACTTGTTTTAAATGTGTAGATAATTTTAACAAAAAAAGCCACGTACTCATGGCTTTGGACCAAAATTTAGTTGGCTTGCCGGAGCTGAAAATTTGTGAGTTTTGCAATTAGACCAATGACATGCAACTACCGTGATAATCACCTCAAGATGGTGCCGTTCGTTTCCACCAGCTTGGCCATCGACGTGACAGCACACTCCTCCTTTTCCTTAAAATGAAGTGTACCTGGCAAAGTCTTTCCTGATTTAGATATGACTAATTATACTTACACAGTGCATATCATTCATAAGTGGCAGCAACATTGTTATTCTTGCAAAAACCATACCATCCATCCAGATGCAATCCATTAGATTGGCATACAGCCGTGCCAGAACAATTATTTGGGCTTTGGAATCGAACATTTGTGAGGGTTCGGCTTAATAATGTGGGGATTATAGCGTGGCACGTCCAGCCAGAGATTGCGTGAGGCTGGTTAAATTCTTCTCCAGCGGGGCCTTGTGAGTAACTGAGCCTGATGTGTGGATGGATGTTAATTAGTCAGCTCTAAAACAAAGTTTAATAGAAATCATATCCATGAAGTGAGGCGGAAAAGCGTAATGCCACCACGTTTTTATCTTCTGACGTGGCTTCGTAGCTGTCTCATAGGTTTATTAGCAATTCTTTTATGCCATCTCATTTGATAGCGCTTTGGTGTTAATCGCAAACTCTCTGCACTGATAGTCTTAGCGCACCCTAGTAGATATTTTGCATATAATTGTAATAGATCCATAGCGCAGAAAGTGAAATTTGTGAATTTAAATTAGCAAAATTGCCATAATCCTAGACCGAAGGACTGAAATTCACTTAATTTTAGGCCAATTGTTAAAAGCGCCTTTTTGGCCTTATAAGTCGGTTTTAGGCTAAGGTAACTGATGATTTACAACGGGCTTGCGTTGATTTTGTTGGTTCAAGAAGTTGCATCAACATCAGCTCCCACTGAAGTAGGACTTGCTATATTTAGCACAACTGCATCTTAAGTAAATTTGAGTGCGAGTTATTGCACTTAAAGTTAACTATTTTATCATCCCTCTCAAGGATCTTATAAGATCCTACCCTGCACGAATTTGGGGGAATGCGTTAAATGCTTTGGAACTTGTGCACTAAATAATAAACTGAGAACAAGAACTCCGATTTGCCATGAACAATCCTAGCCAAGTCATCGACATGAATTGAAAATGCAGTTATCCCGTTCTAGTATAGAGTTGTTGCCACTAGCCCTATGCTCATGAGACTACTTTTATGGTGGTTTTCTCTGAAGGAATGAGTGGTCGCTGTCATCATCACGCGCGGAAAAGATGTAAGTATTCAAATATTGATAACTTATGTTGAAGGAAATTAAACTTACCTACACTTATATTGACACAGAGTACTACAATATGGATTGTTATGATTAGGCCAAAGACCATCCTGTTGCCGCACGGCATGACTCAGATGATTTGACCCTGCTCGAACTACCCATTAATGGCTAATAAAGGGCATAACATGCTGCATTCCATAATTTGTTCGGTTATGACTTATTAATAAGCTTATTTTTTAAGAAACTAATCAATTTTTAAGATAAAATGACTTTCAAAAGCACAGTACGCTGCATGATATGAATGGTGACCACACGCCAGTTTCCTCACCCAAGTGCAGTTACTGAAAGTACAACTTCATTAATAACTAAAGTGGCCGCAAAAGTTGCGTTAACCCACTTAGCAGCTTGCAGCCTCAGGGGAAGTTAACTTCAAAACAGTAACAAGTGCAAAATTTCGTTCAAATCAATGAAAGTGTTTTTGAAATCTCGAGGTCGGGAGTTAAGGTACACATACACAGGTTCACTAATCTGCTTCGCATTCAAAACCGCCTAGAACGCTTTTGGGCCAACCAAAAGCGCTTAGTATGGAACGCCTTGAGGAACACTGGGAAGGAGAATAGCATAAATTTTTGGCAAGTGTACTATAAGTTGTTGTCAGTCAATGTCAGAAATCGTTGTACCATTAGCAGCATGGTACGTGCAGGAGAATATGGAATTTCACAAACCACCACATAGACCTCGAGAGTTCACGCCCTTCTACCAATTGTGGGAAACCGGCATGTGGTAATGTATACAATGGCGATTAAGCTAAAGTCCTTTAAAAACAGCCATGACGATTGCAAACACCGCGCGAAGTCAACAATTTAAGCACGAAGCAAACTATAGCTGGATTTGGTGGGGACGCAGCCACCAGTGACTCACTAATCAGTCCACGTATGATTGTGATACCAGAAGAAGTGAGAAATTCACGCATATCTATTTGTCAAACACAGTGCAGTGTGAGATTTTTACTAGCAAGCTGTGATAATGCGGGTTTTAACATATGATGTGGCGTAATAATCCGCATCACACAGACTGCATAAATCATGACTTACACCATACAGGCATTAATTATACGCAACTACTCAGTCGGATTAGACCAATTTCAAACATTGGCTTGAAGGCAAGATTTTTATTATCTAAGATTACAATTCGAACGGTTCTTGAGAAATGGTGTAATAAGATCCAGACTTTTTCCAACATGGGACGCTGTTTGTGAGTCCGGCACAACAAGTTCAAGGGTAAGTTAAACTGTGTGAGCACCTGTTGCCTCACTTGCTAGCAAATTAGGGCGTTTGAGGGAAGGATTGCTAGTACAACTTATACTCACGTATCCAAGCGGTCGTTTGCCTTGATATCCCATACCTCACGAATGCAACTACATGGCTGAAATGAAGGTTCTCTCGCGTTTAAGCTGCTGTGGGTTTTAGCTTCATGTCTATATCTAAAGATGCTTTGAGTTTTAACAGCCCCTTTCGGCCGCTGCCGCTAACAAATGACTGCCCAAATTACTGTGACCCAGATGTTTCGTCATCAGCCGGAAAACAAATGTGTGCTTGTGTTTAATAACTTTGCCCTGCACTTAGTCTAAAGCAGTCTTCTTAGACGAATCCATTCGCTTTAGTCTTTTCTTATCGCTATGCACCCTGGTTGTGATCTTGGTTCCGGCAAAAATGTGAAGACGGTATCGTAGTGATTGTACTAAGGCGGTTTTAAAAACATCGTTTGCTTCTATAAACATCTTGTTCGTATTTTGACTTGATTGAGGTTGGCTTTTGCTATTCACCCTTCCAGCCAAGTAAGAATCACGTTTGCAGGCGTTAAATGACATGACTAAGTTCAGAGACCATAAAAGTGTGCCACCACCACCTAAACCCATCTGAACCCCTTGAACGTGACAGTGCCTTAGGCCAAAACGTGTTTAAATGCCTGTAGTGCTTTCTTACTCTTTGGAACTATTGCTGCATCATAGCAACTTCTACGAGGGATTTCAAACGGCACACTAAAATCAAATATTTTGACAGTCTTAGTATTTTAGACCCGACTGCTTGTACATTTAGTTAATTGTCCACCTAAGGAAGTCACAGAGATTTTTCAACGTTTGTTTGCCAAGTGCAATCAAAAGCATTTTTCGTTTTAAAAGTTCCTTTGCTTGTTCAATCTCCATTGCTCATCCGTCTCAATGATGTCGTTTAAATAAGTTCATTTTATCCTGAACATGATTCCAGAGCTATGCTGTGCTTTCATAAAGATATGTTACGAGCTTTACTTGCTTCAAATTCCATTAAGGTGCTAACAAAAAATTAATGTAGCATTTTAGTTCGTCTACATTTGCTCATGCATTTACCGTCAATCCGTGCTGCAGAAGAGCATTTGAAAACCGTGCTTAAGTTAAAATCGGTTTTACAGGCATCGCCATTAACTTATTTTTGCCAGTCGTAGCCAAAGCACATAACTCTACTTTAAATAAAACTTCTTTTTTGTTCTAAACAATGCAGGGTATGGTAATGCAAAAGTCATAAAATTATTAACACAACTGCATCCAAGGCTTATGGACCCTGGAACGAACGGAAGCGCTTCCATTAGTGGCTGATGATACCCCAGCTCATGCGCTAGCCAATTGGTTAATGAATCCATTTTATGTGTCATCTGGTAGTGATGATTCACTATTTAGCACGTGCATTAAGCCGTGCTGATTACGAGGCAAGCAGGCGGGTGGGTAAGTAGGTGGGTTGTTTATCGTGTTCTCTGTTCTGACACTGCTGAGTGTTATTGGCCCCTTCATGGAATGCATACGTAGCGCATGGATCGTAGTCCTGCACGTTCATTAAAAGTAGTTGCATCAGTATGCGCTTATAAACACCTGCCGTCAATTAGGTTACTCCGCTGTTGTTCAACGCATCCATTTTGCTTTTAGATTTCCAGTAAAATATCCCAATGAATGAATGTCCCAGATGGCCGCCACATATAAACGGCAAAGAGCAGGAAAATGGCAATCACTGCTTTCCTCCTCAAATGTTGGTTTCGGTGGCTATGCCCGCCTTTTCACTTGGTGCACATGAACACTTGCTGGCTGAGACACAGAACATACAACGCACTTTGATGCCAGTGCGATATTTAGGGACGGCCTTTGACGCACTACCGTATTCCGCAGGTTTTCATCATGAGTTGGTCCCACATTTTAACAACGCAGACTCCAGGATATGCTATCCTTTCTAGCAAGGCTTACCTTACTCGTTATCAAGACAATGCCAAGTCGACTGCAATGAGACTACGTATTTCAAGCCAGATCTGACCACCTTTGCTTATCACCAAAATTTGCACTGCTATGAAGGCTCAAACGCCGCTCATAGACTGCAGCAAAATCAAGCACCACAGCAGAAAAGTTGCTTCGACAATGCTCTAGACTACCAGAAAGGCGCTTCGACTAAGACAGGTAATTGGTCACCTTTTGGTATGATGCCACAGCACACATATCAACCTACCAATCCTTCTCTCAGTGTCCTACAAACAATCAACAAGATTAAAACAGGGCATGGAGACAGCTACGAAGGACTACCACCTGAAGCAGCAGTGGGTAGTGCATCAGCCCGATTAGAAGTGCAAACAAATCCATCCACTCTTCCGTCAGTTGTGAGGCAGGACCTGCACTCGGACCTATTGGCCATCAGTCAGGCAGTGCCCAACGTGTGGCATGCACATTTTAACAGTAAAAGAGAGGAGTTCTCATCCATTTGCGTGGCAGGGTCAGATTTTGAGTTTTCTAAGTCATCGCAACGTCCGACAATTACTCTGCGATTGCGTGACAAGGCGTCGTGGCAGGCTACGTGACCTTACCGCATGGAGATGATTCCCAGCAAGAATGGAAGGTAAATGATTTCGAAAATCAAAATTATTTTTGTCAACCTGCACCCCTTTGCTTAGTGATCTAATACAATCAGACAATTTGTTGCAGAAGGATATTTCCTACACTGACAGTAAACGTTGAGGGCTTGGAGGTTGATGAGAAGTACACATTTTTCATGGACTTGATGCCAAAAGATCAGGTTATCTACAAATTTCAGTCTGGCCAATGGATACCCTGTCGGACCCTTTGTCATCCACCTCCATCAAATCAATGTACGTATTGAAGTGTAGAAGACTCTTCTTTGTAAATAGCTGCACAAACCCCTTCCTTGCCAGTATGAACCCAATGGACGTCTTTGTATTTCATTTAGCTTCTCACATCTACGTGTCACGCAAACCATGCGAGAAAGGTTCAAGATTGATGGCTTGTGGCGTGGATTTTAAGTTAGTTAAGATCACCAACAATGTCTGCACCGCTAAAATAAAGAATCACGTAATCGGTCTCGCTGATAATGCAAGTTTTATTTTGTGTTGGTGAATTGATTGCTGCAAAGTTCATTCTGAGTCCTGCTATAATTCCGCCTAGATATTTGTCCGCAGCATGCAGATCTATATTCCGCGCTACTATGTAGTACGCCACTTGGCACCTGAAGAAGCATCTGCGTGTCGGTCGAGTGCGAAAGTATTGCAAACAGGTTCTCCAACAGGCCTCGAGCATGTAGGTACCTATATCATTCCAGAGACAGAATTCATAGCCGTAACTGTCTACCGCAATAAGCGCATTTCAGACGCAAAGATTAGTAGAAATCCCTATGCCAAAGCATTTAGAAGTCGCCAGCGCTTCTTAAGATAGTTATTTTGGCCTTTCACTTCCAGGCATTCAGACCTGGTTGCGTGTGCTTATGAGGGGGCTATGCATACTTTTTGCTTTCCAAATAAATTAAAAGAATGCTTAATGCATGTGTGAATAAACCACTGCTAATAGTTTCACGTTTGTTTGTCATTATGCGTCATCGGATAATTTGAGCGCAGATTAGATAGACAGGTAGGCAGGTGAGTGAATAGGTAAGCTTAAGGAGCACTACAACAGCTACGCCTTACTGCATGAGATATAGGGCGGCTTCAAGCAAGCACACTTCAGTTTCTTTAAGTGCGAATTGTATCGAGTACACTACGCCGATCTCTAGTTTAATCCAGTCCGGAGTGGATGTCTTTGCAGTTTGGCTTTCATTGGCGCATGGAAAACAGGAGATTATGCCAATTTATAGCAGCTAGCATGTGCCTTTGGCAAAATAACGCTGGACCATTAAAAGCATTATTTGCATGCTAAGAACGTATCTTATTGTGCATGCGCAAGGCTTTCTGTGCGAAAATGCCTTGAGGGCCGCCAATATTGGCTTCCTTTTACGAAGTCTGATTCATTCCCTCTGAAGTTCTCCAGGCTTTACCAAATCAGAGCAACCGTAGTGATTGGACTTTGTAATGGCAGAAAAAATCGTAGCTCTGCTGAAAGTAGTCAAGCAATTTTCGCCAACCTGCACGCAGTTGATTGATATTGTCAGCCTTTTAACTATTTAGACGAGTTCAAAATTTGAGCATTTGCGTTTATCGCGCAGCAACTGCAAGCGAACGCTTAAGCATGCATTTGCGTTAAATTGGGCTATTAATAATTTTTCTGAATTCGTTAGCTGTAACAACCTAATTGGTGACTAGTGAGCAGTCACCAGGATGAATTGGAACGCCTTAATGGTAATTTGGATGTTAATGTGTCCATTTAGAACGTGATTATTAGCCATTAATATAGCTACTACGTATCATTTATGAAACAAGCCTTATAATTTGTTTTTATTTGTGTCTGTGCCTTCTACTTGCCAATTTGCAGGTTATGATAGCTGAGAAGTACCTCTTGAATCAGCTTATCGGTGTACGATTCGCATGAATCAAGACGTTGCTAATAGAATTGGAAGCGCTTAAGGACCTGCAAACATGGATTTAATTGACTGCCTTTTGTATTCAAATGAAAACGGACATGATAAAACTCAGCTACTCCATGTTTGGAATAAGCGGTGGCCAGAGCAGTGGCATTAGCAACATGGAGTAATATGAAGGGGAAGGGAACGAACGTTAAAATAAATATAGTCTTTAGCACATTGGTAGTTCTTCTGTCAGGCAATTATCCAAGTAAGTCGGTTGCGAACTCATTTTCGTTTCACTCTGAATGCACCAGTTTGATCATCATAATTGAAGGCGCTTACACTTACAGACGTGGAACGACTCGCAACTACTACATAACAGTAAAGGTTGTTAGGTAACCAATAAAACAGCTGTGACGTGTTTAGTCCCAACTGATGGATAGACGCGTCATTGATTACCACCGATGCCTTGACCTCATTCTTTTGACAACTGCCTGGTCGTCAGTTAGTGTCTAGCACAGATATTCAAAATTCGCCTCTACTCTACTCTTCAGGGACTTTTTACAACTTTCACTTATAAGCATGGGCTTGCTTGGTTGAACACTGAGGATGTGAATTGATTTTGTCTGTCTTGCGAACTGAGTTTAGATGAATTCCACACTTCTGTAAGCTCATCGTCAGTCCAAACATGCTACATTTAATTAAACCATTTGAAGGTGATTTATTAGATTTGCCCACCATTGTCCGCCATTTAATAACCGATGCCCTATACCCAAAATGACCCCATGCTGCTAAGCAGAATGACAGATTGCTTGCCTTGCGGCTCCTGCACCTATATACTGGTCCATATTAATGCGTCTAGAATGCCTAACCCCAATGATAGATAAAAGCTAGAATGGTGCAACAAATAAGCATCAACCGAATGCATGAACGGTTCAGACAAGACAAAGCCCTAAAGACTACTAGGTAGTTCTCATTTTGGTCACTTACTCTACCCTCTGTCCACTTCAAAGATTTTGCACATCGAATGCACCCCCATATTAACACCATCAGGATTTGTTTCGCATGTGATGGCCTGCAGACCGCTCAAAGTGTCCACATTCCAAAAACCGGAAAATTACAGCCTCGATTTAAAAAAAAATGGTTCTCCTTCTACTTTTATTCTTTTTTCCCCATGAAGGGAGAAAAGGCGGTAACTCGGTTAAAATGGAAACATTTTAGTCTCTAAGACTACGTAGGACCTTGTCCACCAAATTGCTGATGAGATTATTTGTGAGAGGGCATCATTTACTTTTGGCACATTTTTTCGACAGTACTTCTGTAAGCTATAGATGATAGCCTTCACTTCCCGGCACCAGTGCCTGACACATGTGCCAGACTGCAAGCGTGGGGCCAAAAATGGAGGTGAATAAGGCCAAATCATTGCCAATATAGGCAAGTGATCCATTAATCATCAAATTTTGCCAACATAAGTGTGGTTGAAGAAGTTTGTAAATAATTCCAGTGAATGCTTTTTTCTGATTCTTTCATACCGCGAGAATTCATGACCTTTCTTTTTGATACCAAAAAACCGATGCAAAATATGCTGCTGACGGTTGTCTTTTAAGCTGCGAATAAGTTCTTAGTGAAGCCTTTGTAAGCCTTAATTTCGACAATGATGGAGTTCCAGGGCTTTTGATTTACTTGGTAATGTAAAACTATCAGCGTAGTGGTTGAGCAACTTCTTAATTTTCTCTCAATTATCCCGTTCTAAGGGTTTTGCTTTTATGGTTGGTCAATTAGTATTGTTTTTTGGATTATAGCCATCGCATGAGGCATTTCGTAGCTTCACTCTTATCCCTTTCTTAAGGCTCACCTATTCTGATTCCAATGATATTTACCCTTCTACTTAACCCAACTTTACAGGGTACGATTTAACGCACAAGAATTTCGCATAGGAAGATTATCGAGGTTCATTTAAGAGCGATACGCATGCTTTACACAATGTTGTACATCTACGTTACCTCTCGAACTCCGACCAGCGTTCTGCCCGTGCTCCATCACAAGTGCTGTTTTTTCTCGCTTTGATGCAAAATGCAGCCAAAAGACTCCTATTTCATCCCCCCGATGTTTTCAATCAATTCTGCGTTGCGATTAGTTGCCCTTATCATCATCTAAATGTTTTTTATAACCTCACGTCCAATGAATGCGGTAGACTTGCTTTGAATGACCTTTGTAATCTTTAGGACAATATCTAAATGGGATGAATTCTATGCCCCAATCGACTCATTGAAGCATGCCCCCATCCATCAATTTCGCACTTCCCTTACGTGCATTCGGTCGCTGATAAGTTAGCGACGGCATCACCCTTAAGTTGTGAGTCCCAGTAGCACACCAAGTCATGGCTTTAAATATACCTCATTCGAATACAGGCAATACTGTCAAGCTTTCAATTTATGGCCCACTTAAGTGTCTTTGAGCTAAGTTTTATGCTTTAAGTTGATGTTGTATTTTCATTATGCACCTATTCTGAGACATTTAAGGTGAACGTTGTTTTCCTCTAAATGCAGTGATAGCAGTGAATCATCAGCGATTGCAAATTCAGCCATACAGTCCTTTCACATTGTCATCATTTGCTAAAAGCGGTAGGAGATGCAAAGTTCAGTTGGCTCTAGACTTAATCTGGCGCTTGTCTAGATTATCCCACAGAAGTCAATCTGTTTTTTTCTCGAATTGACACGAACAGAGGGAAGTACTTACAAAAAACCAACTAGACCTAAACGTAGATGAACAACTTACGATACAATAAGGCTGTTTACGGGCAAAGGTAACTATTGTGTCTTAGACCTACCATTGCTGAGGTAGCATGTACAGACTCAGCTGTGCATGTCATGCAACTCGATCACAAAATTCGCTATGGTGATGAACGTATGATCTTGTTTGACCCCAAAATGTCACGAAACATTAACCATTCGAGCCGCAAACGCTACACAATGTAATGTAACAACACCTTGTTCAATAGAAGCACAGCTGCTCAATTTGGACTTATATCTAGCACATCTGTATCAGTGCTCGATGCTTGTCATGCCATATCAAGATGAGTCTCTAGCTACACTCTTGCATATATAGACAATCCCCGCGGAGAATCTTAAGCGAATTGTCATTACTCTGGCTCTAAGACCTCTCTCGTTGTTGTTAATATAGTGGCGCACATAAGTTTAATTGGTGGAGCAAACGGTATAGTTCTGATTAGGACGCAAGATGAATCGCATTTAAGAAGAGCGTGTTTGGTTAAATGGCATTCTAAAATAGGGGAGTTACACGCATTCTAAATTGAGCGTAATATCACAACATCAGGTCTAGTAGTGACTCTTTAGAGTAAGGACAATCAACTCAATGGCATACGTTGCTGGCGCAGATTTTCTTTGAGGACGCTAAGGGTCAGGCTTGTATTGCGAGCCGCATACGTGGCCACAAAATTAGGATTTAGTAATGATGCAGAGGTGTCTCTTGAGGGTATATTATTTTATCTTCGTTTTTCCAAATCAAAACCAGAGCATTGCAATGCATTCCTTGTTTGTCATTACTGATTCCCTCAAAGCTGCATTAGTTTTTTGGAACAAATTGCAAACCATTACGAAAGCACAAAATGAAGAAGTGCAAGAAAGTAGTCACCATGCATATCGAATCGGTGAGTTTGCCACTTGAGAACAGCCGGACTATTTTAGACGGAACAGAGGTGATATCCATGGTTTTGCAATGACTTTTGAGAAAACCACAAAATGGTTTCGAGGAGACCGTAAGCGGATAATGCAGCAATTGTTTAGTGTGAATCTCTGTCCCACATTTTTGTCTCTAGCGCGTCGCTGAACTGAAACTGAAACGTCTAAGCGTGGATGAGGAGAGATGCAAAATAACTTAGACCCAAAATGCTAGAACAATAAATTAATGCTTTGTTCCTAATCCGTGATGTTATTTAGGCCTTTTTATGTGGCGATTTGATATATTTCTGGGTAATTTGCATGCCTCCAACAGCAGGTGGTGAGTTAGAATGATTTCCGCAAATGGACATAATTTCTTCGCTTCCGAAAAATTGCTATTACACGCCAATTTTCAGTTGTAAAGAATCTGATAAATGTCCCTTCTTCGCTATAAGGTCGTTGGTACGCCAACAGGTTTTGCACTCTTGCATCATAAAGCTTACTGCCCAATTCGATATGGTGTGATTCATTTAGCACTCCATGCATGAGACTGAGAACTGCAGTGAAGGCGAACGCTTGCAGTGTTGCGTCTTCGATGGGACTGCAGGCGTCACGAGGTGGATTCTTTCCTCGTCTCTTTTCTCAGCAGTGAGTGCAGCTGAGGTCTTGGTGACTCTGTTGCCTGCTGGAAGGTAGAGTAGGTGTTCACCCTCTTCTTACCAACGTTGCGTACATTTGATGCGCTGATTAGTGCAGAGGAGCCTAATGTCCCCTCTTAAACATAAATACCTTAATAAATTTTCATAATTAGCTGATATTAAGCGCTATAAGCATATTAAGTGGACTTGGAGCAGTGTAATACGTAGTAGCATTCTTGACGGATGATTGCATTTATTATACGCAAACAAGTTTTTGATGAAAAACAATGGAACATATAAGCTGTGGTAATGCCGTTGAAAGGCGCTTGGGTAAAGTCATGCTTAGAGGGTTCATCGGTTTTCTGTAACGTGCTATGTGCCGGTCATTTGGTGACCTTTATCGATGGATGTTGCTTGCATTGAACACAAGCTAGCTGATGAACACGTAGGGCCGTGGTGTCCCTTTTACACCTTCGTGGCCTATTGTTTGTCTGTGGAGCGTCATCACCGTGGTCTCTGTTGTGATTTTTTATCTCCTTTTATGCAACTCTGTTGGATTCTAGTAGTGTTGCCGTTCGAAGTAGGTGATTACCAACTACTAATTATTAATAGGGAACTAGTAACCATCACAAATAAGTCGGTAGGTTGCGTTGACACGCCTTCATAGGAACTGATTGTGTGCATAGTTGGGCCTAAGTTAGTAATCCACAGCGAAGATGGCCAGAAGACTCATCAACTGCCCGTTAGAAAACATTATATTCATGTGCGATGGTAGTCCCTATCCATGCTTGTCATCGTGGCATCCCAGTGTAAAGGCAAAACCTGTACTTATAAAATTCGCTTGACCTTTTTTAATGTCGAAACGCAGAACTGCTGAGCTAGGAACCTCCTACCTTTGTTATGAGGAGCTCTCTGTAGAGGCTGTGACGGAATGGAAGTGTTCTGCATGTGAGCACCTCTTGGTAGTAGGGCAGCAGCCTGTGCTATCACAGTACTGACGCGTCTCCCCTTTTAACTCCAATTTGCGTTGATCTTTATTCGGTTAGAGACAATCGGGATGTAGTAGCCGATCGTTGTGCCCTTTGAAAGGCCAGCGAGATTCGTGATGGCTGAGCTGTGCCGCTTCTCCAATTTGAAGAGTTGGTGTCAATTGGTCCGCCGTGAAATTCATAACTTGTGTATTGTGACAGCATGTTTTGTTGAAGATGCGGACAATGAATCTTTTTCAACGTTGTAAGAATTCTTCTGCCAATTCCATGTGGGCCTGTCCATTTTAATCTGGAATAAGTGAGGAAGTAGAGGAGCCACAGAAAGTAAAGGCGATTAAATGTGGTAGAGTTTGCGGGTGTGTGGGTTAGTGGGTAGGTAAGTGGGTGATAAGATGTTGTCGGAAAGTGGAGTTGAAGTTAATAAAGCTTTTCTTTTCCTGCATTGGCGTTGCCACTGGTTGTGTGGTTCGTCGCTGCTCTCTGCTTTGCGTTCTTCTCTTCGCCTTTCACGGAAAGGCACATCACTAAATGTTGCAGTCGATGTCCGACGCCCAATTGGTGCATCAATGGCAAGTGGAGAGTAGAGGTGTGGATGACTCAGCAACTGGTCTGGGGATTCAAAACAGTCATCAAAAATACCCGAAATTCTTAATTTGTAGTAATGGAAGGGACATACTGAGGACATCTCTGGCTTTTCTTAACACTGTTATTGGTTCATTTATTTGCCAAGATTGTTGGGAGGCAGGCTAAGACAACCACACATGCGTCCTGCCCGCCAGTCAACGGGACGTCCTTCCTAGGCCAGGGCTGACGATTTTTAGGCGTTGTCGACCCGTCATCACTCAGGCACTAGCCTTCTGTATGTGCGTCATCCGCGTCAGGTGCACCCATGCATCATCGCAAAGCACACGAAGCAGGCACTCTTCGCATCAAATGGACATTCATCTGGATTGAGAACAGTTTTCTGTACAGCGCGGCAAGTAGCGAAATCGCACGCCTCAGCATTACCAAATGAACACCAAAATGGGGCGGTTCTAGTGCGAATCAGAGCATTTACTGATGGGTGGGCGATTGTGTAAAGTGTCATGTAAACAAGAGTGAAGTATCCTACTTTGAAAGCGGCTCATAAGTGGCGAAATACTGCATATAAATAGCTTCCTTATTCCTAGTTAACATCGAGTTTGTAATCAGGTAAGTTGAGGGCAAATTGGTGAGCAAGATTGATTGGCAATATTAATGAAGCAGCATTTGAGTCACAGAACTGCTGCTCGACCTGTGCTTGACGATTCTGCCAAAATATTTAGGACTGTTGTGCGGCTCGCAAAGTTTTGACAAAGGGGAGTTCACGGCAAGGTAAGTCATCCGTGGTGGTAGCCTTATCGGTGGAATGGCGACATGGCGACTTTAAATGGCACTGCATGCGGATTGGCTCGTTGCGACCTCGAAACTGCATTGCTGCATGGGTTCAAGTTAAAGCTGGTTTGCTTCACGGCTCCGTTGCGTCAATCAACAAGAACGTCCTGAGGTCTTTTATTCAATTAATTCCACGTTCCAATGATGGGATGTCGTCTGGTTCACTGTTGAAGCCTGATTGTAGCTTGTATTTAAATGAAGCAACCTAAGGCAATGTATGCATTTTAGATGTTAGCCCTTTTGATTGCCTAGAGTAACTCTTCGAGACATGTGCATTGAAAGTTCGTTGATCTCACACAGATTGTAATCGGATTGTCAGACAGGCATCTGTAAGTGAGAAGATTGGGAATCTATCCTGTGCACGATAGCATCAAAGAAAGCGGGAGGAAGGATGGACACACGAGCAGCACGCATGTGAAGAGGGTGGTGGGCAATGAGGGCGGTGTTGTGTAGAAGTAATGGATGGCAACGCGTCGCGATGGCGCGTCGCCGTGATAGCTCAGTTGGGAGAGCGGTTCGAGCCCGGGTCGCGGCATGCCTTTACCATTATTGGCACGGCGCCCTCTGCCCACACGCCACCACACAGGCCCAATACGGTGGGAAGTCATCCACAGCAACGGCAATGCGAGCGAAGCAAAGCAAGCCACTTAAAGTGCAATAAACGGCACAGTAGCTAGGTGGGCAATAAGCAGCCGAACGACGCAGATGAGACCCGAACTCAAGCAGGGAAGCCCCAAAGGATTAGCTGTCGATCGCCTTAACCACTTTGCCACCGCGTCACGCCACTCGCTCTTCCGTTTTGTCTACCCCTGTCCTCCCCACCCATCCTCCGCTTGCCCTCCGCCTCCTCTACCCACCATCCTCTCACCACATCTACTCACCTTAACACTGCGCACATCATAAATTCCCTCCACACTGCAGCACCGTGATCACCCTCATCCCTCACGCTTCACTCTCTCTACCATCCCTCTTCTTCACAACTTCACTCGTGCCCTAACAACACCATTCCACTGACCACCGCTCCTACTCCGCCGATTCCCTCTACTGTCAAATTCACCCACTTAAGTAGCTCAGTGGTCTACGTTTGCAAGCAGCAAGAACACATTTTAGTCCAGTGGCACTCGTGTTGAATGCCGCTTACCCCCCTGCCCATTGGGCACTACGCAGCACTGTGGTATGTGGTCTGGTGCGATGTGGTGTGGTATGATGCGGTACGGGAGAGTCTCGGCAACAGTGAGTGGGTGCCACAGCACGTGGAAGTAGATTTGTGTCCGAAGAAGAGTGGCAAGGGTTGAGACATTGCAGCCACCTAGGTATAAAGCAGGAAGTTCCCATTTGTAGTCAAACTCTGCATTAAGTAGGATTTGGACTAGTATGGAGCCCTTTCCTCGGTCTATATGTGAAAATCCCATTTCAGCAGTCACACAGGCTGATGACCCGGCTTTAAGCCAAAGTGTCTGACGCGGTGGTGGTCTTGATAAGGAGCGTAGGTTAATGGTGGGTTCGGTTGACAACTCCACATCCATCACCATGCTTTCACGCAGGATGGCTCAGGACCACTTCACAACAAAGTACTTCAACAAATTGAAGCCTATTCTATTTCGCTTATCAAACAGGTCGTGTCAATTAAGTGATGAATACGGAAAAAATACATTTCGAAACGAAAATTTGTGTGGGACGATTTCATACGATGATAACTGCACCTTGATAAACTATCGGTAAGAGTGCCATATGGAGTGAAATTCTTATCACTAGTTTCTCTTCGAACACTAGAGCCTCTGTAAAATGGAAATGGCAGTGGCTCCTGTCTACAAATCAAATTTACTGACATGAGACCAAATTGAGCTCGTTCATCAAGGCTTTATTTGAGATGGTTGGATAAACGCTTAAGGCGCTTCTCAGCTTTACCCAAAATAATGATGCCATGGAGTAAACAGTAAATGCCATGCTATTTCATTTCTACTCACCCTACTTGGGTCTTCTATTAAAGGGTTGCCAAAATGTAATCGCATCGCATACCCCGTATCCTAGTCAAAGCCATTTCAAAGTGAGACACCATTTGCTCTGATAGGATGCGCAAGTATTCGCCTATCCGGCTGCGACTGACAGAAAACGCCATAGCATGGAAGCCGCGACTATTGCTTCGCTAATTTAGCTCAGGTACAAGCACCTTAGATGGATAATTTATGACACTGGAAAATTTGTAATAATTTTAAAGTAGTTTGAACAAATTTTTACTGGCCTACTCAATATCTTGCAGTTTTGAGTCTCAATTGATGCAACGAAAAAGATTATTCTCACTTCCAATTCGCCACATCAAAAGACGGCGAGCTTAGGTGAAGTGCCAAGACACCTGTTTAAAGGCACTACTGCAACGCATTGGTGCAGCTGAACCGGCTGGAGTATTTTTGACACTTAAACTATTTTGCAAACAGACGGGTTTGCAGTGCGAAATTCAATGCTCCGATGAAATTAGCTGAAATGCCAAATTCTGCGCAATCAAGAGGGTACTCTACCATCTAATTCAGGCTAATATTTACGAGTTTAAAGTGGTCGTTTGATTAACTGTGATCGGAGGAGCATAGCGATTCAAAGTGAAACCGCTATTGTCGTCCAGTGAACGGATGCACAAGTCTATCCAGACATGCAGGTGTCATAGCAACCATTATTGCAAGCAAATAGATGCCTGTTCATCACTTTCTACCTTGAATCTTCCAGGTTCATAAATCGACATGAAAGCGTCACTCCGATGCGTCGATTACTTCAATTTGTTCACGACTGCCACTCAATTCTTTTCAATAGCAAGTGGTTCGTGAAACACAGTGGTGTGGCTGGAGAGAAAGCGTGGGACTACGCTGACGGTCTTCACTTCGTCATCGGCTTGCCTTTCAGCATAGCACGTGGATGCATGGCGGCTTATTCGCTTAAACTCCAACAAATGTGAAGCCAGTTACAATAATCACAACACGGAGTAGAATGCGGCTACTCTAATACTACGGGGAAGACTAAAGTGATGCGCTGAAGTCAGCATATGAATGACAAACACCATCCAGCTTGACAAATGTTCCAACCGGTGAAAACACCTCAATGAGGTGGTCGAAAGTCCGCACTCGAGTGCCACGATACGATAAGCAGTATTAAATTCATGCGCCGTTCATCCAGCTCCTTATGGCTAGCGCGGGGGAGTAGATGAGCTCGATATGCCCTGCACACCGATTCGCGTTCACATTGCAAGCGCGATGACACCAATCGTGGGCGATCGTAGGTCCACGTCCCAGAGCAGCTACAATTCTGACACAAGCAGTCCTCAAAATGGTCAAACTACAAATAACAATTGCAAGACCACATTACCGGTCGAACAATCAACATCCGAATTTGCCACCTGTTGGAAATCTTAGCTCAATCCTAGAATGCATTTGTCACCATCACCTTGAATGCATTTTATAAAAATAACCAACCGCAATTCTTCCGAGCAGCTGCATGGATACTTGGAAATAATGCTACCGCATCAGAGTACTTAAACGCCATATTCCCAGCCACATGCAGCTACCACAGCGTCTAAATTATGAAGATATTTCAATCCCTTAAAACAGACTGAACTCAGTAATCATAAACCTCTCGCAAAAACTCGTAACCACTAGCGCTGTCGTCCACAAGGCCAAATGGCAAGATCTGGCGATGCACGCAAATCGCCTCAATAACGCCCCTCTTGACGGCAATCTAAAGGCCACCGCTTCGTCTGCCAAACACTACTAATATAGCCCAAAAATGCTCCTTGAAACACTAGTCTTTGCGAAAGCTGTTGAATAAACCACTGTGGACCACAACTTCTGACGAATTCATGAGTCCATTTATGGGTGCAAACAGCAATAACGCCTATAATTACAAACAAGTCGAGTGGCATCTCTCAATCCACCCTGCTTCTGAGGGCGAGTCAGACGTTTCAAATACCATTCAGCTGAACAATCATAAACCAGGTGCCGGACTGTAGATAAAATAACGGCCTAACGTCTACATCACCACCACGCCAAATGATCTTCACCATAACCAACCACTGGTGACTGCCTGTAATTTTGCATAGCTACAAGACGTTTGGGAGTCTTGTTACACTCCATGAGAGAGAAAGGCGCTAGCCAGTGATTTCAAGAAACCCAGTGTCCTCAGCTTCCAAAATTAGCAGCTAAAATGGGCAGGCAATGCACCTACATGTCCGAGAATTTAGTCGAACCGAACAGGTACTTACTCCGAAGTTACAGGCTCCCCAGCTGACACTTTATGGCTCCTGCTAAATGTGATGCACACTTGCCGTGATTTTTTACTGCGTAAAGTGTTTGTTCGCGAGACAGTCAGCGCAGTCCTGAGCACTGTTGACCTGATGTCACTTCATTCCCATCTTAT
Organism: Taenia hydatigena; assembly: GCA_036345935.2. NCBI lineage: Eukaryota > Metazoa > Platyhelminthes > Cestoda > Cyclophyllidea > Taeniidae > Taenia > Taenia hydatigena. Next base: position 38,164 of record JADWOT020001134.1, read on the forward strand.
TAATTTTGGTTTCCCATGTGATGCGTTAATGTGAGAAAGGAATGGCGATATAATGGGAGGAATGAAGAGGGTACGGATAAGAATGAGGTGGTGCCGCTGTTTCATAGCGAAGACCACACTCTACCCCATCCACCTTAGCAAAGTAAACGTCACTGTTAGCCCGATTCCTCTGTATGTTGCAAGCTTCTTATGATGCCTCTAAGTCATGCGTTCATTGGATGATTCGGTGCACAAGTAAGTTGCTGTTGGACGTAAAAGGCGTAAATCACGATTGACTGCTGCAGTGTACAGCTAGCAACCAACCATCCAACCATGCATTCAAGGGATCTATTAGTCCAATTTTCACGAAAAGTATGCCCTAATTACAGATGCTTTATCCTGATCAAAACAAACGATTAGCGTAAATTGTGAGATTTATCCATTGATTAAGTGTTAGTCTACTAGCTGACGGCCTCACGCACTGAAATGTCCTAAGGGTCCAGGACGAGAAGAATTTGCCCTTGATGCTTCATGGAAATAAATTAGGTCCAGTTGCTCATCAAATAAGTACAGAGGTTTACTGAATGAAAAATAAGTTGACAAATTAGTCCACTTAAGGAATGGCAGTAGTGATTGGATAAAATGGAATGGTAAGCAATAGAGTAATAAAATCCTTATCACACGCATCATGCCTTAGGGCGCTTATTAACCACTAAGCTCAGAAGCCAGATTTTTACATGTACGATGTTCCTTTACACTTCTAAAGCAAAAAGTCAAATCTAATAGGTAAATTAGTGTAATACTAGGAAATAGTGATAATGAGATGGAGAGATTGAACGCCTACCATGTACCTTTGCGTCCTGAGCGCAAAGGGAATGCAGGAGGCTATAATGATGGCCAAAAGGGGTCCATAAACCCCATGATTTGGCGACAAACTGGTTGAAGTCTCCCATAGCGCTTGATCATGCAGCATCCTCACTGCGTGACCTCGAGAAAATCATTAAGTGCGGCAACATCGCAGAAAAGCCTGCCTATTTCTTTTGTAATTTGTCGACTGTTAATGCATGGTACCAACAGTTCTGATGTCCCATCGTAACTGCCTAGCACAGACTGTCATCGTTTTCCCTGCATTTGCAACGCTGTAGATTATAGCCTATAACAAGAATATGCAGACCTGCTTCCATGACAGCTCTAACAATTACAGCCTAAAGTACTATCAGAACGGAAGTAGGTGAATAAGAATTACTTACAAGTGATGTTGATAGTAAGGGTGTAAGGGCTGGTGAGGAGGCTAATGGTGGTGGTGAGAATGTTGGCTACTAGACCGAATCAACGTCCTACAAATTAGGCGACGGTTTTGACGCCTGACGCTTTTGTGTGGGATTTCACGAGCAGCAACACGAAGATGGTGTGTACCAGCGCACTGTCTGCTGGCACGAACTTGCTGCTGGCAATGCCGTACTGAATTCACAAATGCAAGTTTACACTTTTACACCATCCATGGCAATAATGCATTCTCTCTGTGTTGCGCGTATGCAGTACATAGTCAGTGCACATTAACAGTTTGCAGTCTATCATGCGGCGCAAACTGGCAAGTTAAGCCTCGTCTTCAAGATTAACGTGGACGTCAGGCGCTATCAGACAAAAGGGACTGATATTTTGATGCCATTACTCAGTAAAGCAAATGAAATACTGAGGCAGCGGTATTCAGTTTCGCAGCGACGGGTCGATGGACTGCATAGCGAAACGAGTTAGCCTGACCAGTTCTTCAGGGTCTCACCTTATTTTTAACTAATCAAATAATGGTGGTCTTTTGCCGGTCGTCATTGTGATTTGTGGCCATTTGGTGTGTGGCAATAATCAGGCGCTACTATATAATACGTCAGATGTTGCGCCATCAAGGTGAGAGTATGGTGCGAATCGCATCGGTAAGCGACGTTGTATGTTTTAATGCGTATGTGGTTTAACTGGTACGCACACCTTGCTACCATAAAGTCGGAGCACCAAAATTGATGTGCTTCCATGTTCAATGCTGCAGTGTTAATTTTATGGAGACTAATTTCTTGACAAAATGCAAGAAATACTGCCGGCCTGATTTATTGGTTCTAGTATTCCTCCAAATGCGCCAAGAATGCAGTTTAATGATGAGCACATATTGAATTCTCGGTTGTCAGAACGGAAACCACAATCGAGGCAGATTAATGTTCGCCCGGTTAGTCAATTTCATGGGAGTCAAATTTTGGTACATTCTTCTGAACAGAATAGTCAAAGCAAGAGAATAAAGAGTATGCGCATGCATGGTAATGCGTCCTTTAACTGTCTCACCGTAAGCGCTGAACACACTTTGCTGCAACGAAACGGTGCCTGTTTTGTGCTGACATTTGCTATGTGCTGTTAATGGTTTTCCTCTGCATTTGACGAGCACAAGCTTGTTCAACTCTGCAAGATGAGTTAAGGTGGAAGCTCATTCAAGTGTCCACTGATAGCGACTCATCAAAAAATTGCAAACCAAAGCAAATGGTTGCTTAAAGCCTGCTTTCAACTAAATAAAACTTCCAAGAAACGTAATGGCGTCTTACCAATTCTGCGTTTCTCACCGCCTCCAGAATTGATGCTGTACATGCAATCTGTACCATGAAGAAAGCGATGACGTTAACGAGATTGTGCAATCCATCAAAAGCGCTCAAGAAGACCCTTTGCTCACTTGCCTAGATGAAATCGCAGTGGTCAAATTAATTTGCTAACAATCAAAGGAAATGCCGAGAGTTGTGCGCAGCAGTGCCGGTGGAATGGGTCTTTGATAGGACTTTTTAGCTTTACAGTCTTGAAACCCATGTTCGATGTAAGAAACAGTTTGTGCAATTAACTGCGATGGAAGGTTGTATGTTAAAACCCTGATACCTAATCTTTACTCAGTATTTTCTCATAATTCTAAAGGCAGGTGCACTTTGTCTTTGGTTTGCTTCTCTACACACCTGTCAGACACAAATACCAGACATCATGAGAACCTCACTTTCGACAATTTCCAATAGACACAAGAGGACAGTGAATGCATGTGAACACCACTTGCAGAACGGCAAACTCGCTTTGCCCTGGCTATACAAAATTTCATCTGTTGACCGTAATTACACGCATAAATTGCGCAGCAGAATTCGATACTTTTGAAGCAAACTTCGAAAGCATCACGATGTTTGTGTTCAATTATTTCTTTTACCAGCCAAAGACTAGTGAACTGACGATGATATAGTAAGAACAGTGACAAGCCATTTCTAAGAAAGGCGACTCTAACAAGACCAAACTGGGAGTAAAATTGCTCCAAAAAATCTTCGAGCTAAAGGGAATAAAATAAATCGCGGAGTAAAGCGGTTGCAATTAAGGGTGCGCAAGTGATTTATTAGCCACTAACTGCTCTTTCTCGGTGTCACGCGCAGAAATACAATTACAAGTCCCTAAAATCTTACATGCTTGCTTGTCTTTTCATCTTCCTGTCTTTTTGCAGTCCGTGCAGGACTAAAAGTGCCCGATCCCGCGCATTCGCACCATAGATACTATTGTGCCTCACGATCTAAACAGCAGTGGACTGTTGAGTTATTGCAAGTATCCACTGCAGAATTGTACCCGCTCCCTATTCGGCAGTGTATAGCAGATACACATGACCTTAAGGCAGCTAGCAATGAAGGGAGGCTGAGCTATCCGCAAGATAAGTGGTTTTGTGTTCCCTCGGCCAGTTTGGCCAGCCTGAGGCCCTCATTGTAAGTCTGGGCTCTAGTATTAAAGCCACCGTTTTGCTTAATAGATCGTTGAATTGGAAGGAAGTCTGGTCGCCACGTCGAATAATCGTGCAAATCTGTAAGTTAGCAACAATAGTTAGTAAAATACCCTTGCATAAAGTCACCATTATTGCGAACTTTTTCACAGCAGTGCAGTGGTCAATCTTACCAGCAAAGATTTTTAGCATTAATTATGCCGTAGAAGCGTAGTGTATTGATTTTATCTTGCTTTCTACTCATTTTACCCATACAATTATACAAAAATCTTATTATCCGCTTTTGCCTCACGTATAATACGGAGCCATGGTCTCGTGGTCATCTAGAAAAAATACCGAAATGGAGGACTTGAAACATACTTTGATGATATCCTTCTGTAGGTCTAACGGTTTTTTACAATTGGCATGCCCATAACGTTGAAGTCCGTAATGTGAAAACCGCCCCGATAATTCATGGTTTTGAACACACCTGATCCTGTCATAGGTCTTACAGCATTAGGAAAGCCGTCTTTGCTTATCGTAATCGAAATTCAATTGGGATTAACAATTTTTCTCTAACAACAGATACGGTTCCTCTAATAAAAAGCGTTGCATAAGAGCAGCCTCTTGATTGCCTTCTAAGTCTTCTTATACTTTTGGTGCTTTAACCATATATCGGTTTCTGAAAGTCACAGCATGACCAGTATTGCCAAAAGAAATGGATGGGGTCGACATTTCTGCCGCCTTATTCCCCATACCACCTACAACCTTGACATTTCGAGTTCCCCTAAGTAAAACATTTTCCTTAGGAACTGTTGCGTCTTTGACTTTGTCTGCCATTGCAAAATGATCCCTCTCAAGCAAAACTTCAAGTCGTGCATACATTGTATTTAGACAAAACCATCCTTCTTAAACAGTCCAATTAACATGTACATAGATAAATTGGCGGCACTTCTGTGCTGTCAATTACCAAATATGAGCTCATTTGTAAGTAAAAGTTGTGCTGGACAAAAGGAGTTCTTAATACTTCTCTGTTATGGCTTGTAGGACGATATCCAAGGTCTTCCTTAGCTGTAATAGCTATTATTACAGCTATTACATCAACTTCCATATCGGTGCCTCCCAGTAAAAGTTTGAAGTCGTCCATGGTTATCATTGGAGTTAGGACTCATTTCATCAATGCCATCGTCTATGCAACTTATTAAACAGGAAAGCCGTTTGATCTCTCCTTTGATTAATTGTAGTAACCTGTATGCAAATACGATTTTCCAGTGTGTGTGATGCCATAAAAGAATGCGGTATTTGTCTTTTTCCTTGTTCGTATTACCGATAACATTCAGCAGAAAGACTTTGTTGATATGTTGTTTGGCAGAAGCATAGGTTCCTACCGATCAGTTCCTTTTCAAGATTCTCCGCATCTATTATGGGATAAGCGTTAAATACTTTCTGAATAAAGTGTAGATATTTCCTTTTGAATGAATTCTTTGCTATGGAGATTAATTGTATTTCTTCGCCAATTGATACCGATGAAAAGCAGTCGTTGCATTCATTTCTACCGCCTTTTCGACGGAGAAGATATCATTTAGCTTCTCGGCTCTGGTGATATATCCCTGCCACATCTCTTTGGGAGGTCGTCATACTTAGAACGCCGATCATTGACATTCAATTCTGTTTTGCATTTGTTTCAACTGCGGCAAAATTCTGAATAGTTGCAGGCCTTGGAAGATTTTATGGGAGGCATCAAATGCGCTAAGGCATAGATATCCTGCGATTTTGTTCCTACGCGTGCCAATTCGCCACGTCATCTCATGTACTGTTAAACTCGAAATGGATTTTGGACATAATGTTTCCCTAATCGTAATTGGTACCATTTAGCCCTATTCACTCCGAAATCAGAACATATGCAATCCATTTTTCTAATAGAATTTATATAGAATGAACCAAATGGAACGAAGATGTGGTCTTCACGTATAGCGTATACACAAGAAGATTTCGCAGGTAACTTTATCCAATTCTCGATTGTTCTTGTATAGTAGTCTTTTCTTCCAAAGTAAGTCATCGCAATTCTATTAATGGGGACTTCTGAATTTGTTGAATTATATTCCGCAGCCATCCCAGGATGTAAGTAATCATGCATTCCCAGGACCAACCATTCCAGCTTTAGAGTTCGTCTGCCGCCTGCCGTTCTTGGATTGAGAGTTCTCGGTTGAAGCAAACTGCAAACAGTGGGATAGAACTAGGTCTATCTGCATAAGTGTTTTTTTGCGCTTCTTCCATGGAGGAGATCTTCTTGAGAGCCCAACATGAATAAGATGGTGAACTCTGCTAGTTGATATTTAAGCTATGCTGCGACGCACCAGTGGTTCGACTTTAACCAATAAAATGCAATTGTAATCCAATAGTCTGATGACAAAATTCCTGACTGCTTAAAAGCAGTGGTCTTTCAGCCAGTGGTAAACTTGTCGGTATTCTTGTGAGGCAATCTGTGTATATTCTCTAAGTATTAGATTGGTTTTCCTATGCAAAGCAGTTCTTTGTTATACAAATATATATGTATCTTTCATAGCCATCTTGTACCAATGCAATTCCATGGAAGCATTTACTTTAACAGCCTCTTCAACTGGGAACTTGTCGTATAACTTTTCGGTACGAGTAATATTGCGAGCCCAATTTCCTTTTCGCAGGTTATCATAAGTCAAACGCCTGTTGTATACTTTCAGCCGTATTTTTCTCATGCTGTGAATTCTCCGAAATTTTGAGATTCCACAACAATTAGCACTTCTTGATGGTGGCAGCGTTTCCGCAATATAATAGAGGTCCTGCGGTTCTGTTCCCACAAGCACCAGCTGTCCCCTGCATCTCATGCATTGCAAAATGCGAATAGGATTGGCAACATGCTGCTTCTTAGCCGGATTTTGGTACCAACCTTTTCGATCAATGCTGAAGTCTCCGGAAATTCCACCAACTTTTCTGCTGGAATTTGTATATGTGAAGGAAAATAGCATGTGTGCATGATTACATGCAATACATAATTGCAGGGCGTTTAACACGGCATTTTTTGTCTATTTGTATGCTACTGCGGCCTAACATTTTCTTGATATAACGGCGGACTCCTCAACTTGTCCATTGGAAACATTCGCATTTGATGCGGGAGGTCCCTCAGCCAGCCTAGAATATACGCTGCCTTCCGTTACGGACACTACGTCTTCCAGACACAAGGTCTCCACTACATCTTCCCGATCCTCGATTGAGAGTTCTCTGTCAAGATTGACATCAAACAGCTCGATAGGTTGGGATCCATCTGCATCAACATCGCTTTCTCCTCTCCATCGCTATCAGCAAAAGTAACCAATTCATCTTACGACTATGGCTTCCTTTGTTTTAGCAGCTTTTCATGCTAGTGACCCCCACCCGTACAGATTGACAAACATAGTGCACTCATTGAAATGTTTGCTGCCTGGATAAGGAATAAATTGTTTGCTTTCCAAGCAAAAAATATCTTAGTTAAGCATTGTTTTTCACTGGCCAGCAGGTCTACACGAAAAAGAGACGCTAGTAGCAAAAATGACATTCTAGATCATTTTAAACATCAAAAAATAGAACTCTCGCACTAATTACCAAGCTTAAGCAAAAGAATGGCCCTCATTTTGTCTTCTATAATAGGTGTTTACGCCTTTGGTATGTTTCATTCCTCCATCTTGTTATTTTTGATCCTATTTTTGACGAGAAATAGCAGAATCCAAGTAAATTGTGTTAGCGCAGCATAGATAAAAGACTTCATTTAGCTTTCAACGCGGTATATAGCACAATTTTGGCGTTAGCGGCTACTCTACTTTATGCGGAATATGAAGCACAGCCTTCATTTTCACCCATGTGTTTAAATCGTAAAGTTAACTGGTATAGCACACAAAACTCACATTCCAGTTCACGCATCTTGCCAATCGCGTCTCCATTCCAGCTGTCATGTTTCGCGTATTTGCATGGACTGTACACAGATTGTCGTCCCTTATTTCTTCGCCACTGTAGCTGACGCAGACGTGCTCGCGAACGAAAAAGTGGCATTAAGTTGCCTCCTGCTGGAACCTCAATAGGTAGCAACAACGGCATGACTATCATAATCTGCATATAAATACATGATGGCGAACTATCCTTCTTCGAAGTCGAGTGCATATTCACGTTTCATAGCAAAATCGCAATTGAAACAGGAGGAAAGGTGCTTATTGTTGCAAGTTTTCATAATGTTTGGTTTGTATTTCCTCTAAAAGAGCAAAAGATGGACAGTGACAATACCATAAGTAAAAGGCCGACTGGAAAACCAATTACGAGGCTATAGTAAATCGACGTGCTTGCCTTCATTCTCGAGGGTACAATAGGAGGAGAGGCTGAATAGGTGGGGTCTAGAATGGGCTGCAGTGGTAAAAAGAGATAGGAGACATGAGCACTGGCAGGGAAGAGGGCGAAAGCAAAAGAATAAGATGCGACCATTTTTAGCAAAGTTCAGTACAGTTTAATCTAAGTTCAGACTCACAATTGACATAATTTTTGGCTAATGAATGCAGTAAGGGTGCAAGTATGTAATAGGCAATGGACATATACAATCAAAAACGGATGGAGCTCACCAAAGTGGCATCGATTAAGACTGATCCGGAAGGAGAAGGAGATAGGCGAAACGTGGATTTCGCTTTGAAGGATGTCGAGTTGAGAAAACACAATAGGGGATGGAGGAGGAACCAGTTCTGGTCTCACTAAAAGCAATGAATGGAGGTAGATACATGAATGTGCATATATAAATCTGTAATGGTTAGGCAGATGGACAAACAAGGTGTGGTGGGCGCTGTCGCGTATTGCGCAAGGCTCATTGTGATGGAAGACCGTAATGCGCAGTGGGCGAAGAATGGGACACTTACAGTAGTGGCGCTGGAGTGGAACTTGAGAGAGAATCAGACGACATGAGGGTTGCATCTCGTTCCTTAGTCCAGAGGTGCTCTTGGTGCCTAGGCGTTTACGATGATTACTTATACCTGAAAGACAAAATTAGGAGCATCATTGACATCTAAGTCTTCCTCGTGGATTCTGAGTGGCAAAAGAAGCATTACTAGAATGATGGAAGGCAAGGGATCAATGAGGTTTATAAAGTAGGATAGATAGTCGAGTTGGTCTGCCCAGCCATGCCTTATCTAACCTAGCCTCGTCCAGCTCAGCTTACTGCAGTATGGCTACAGTGGTACGTACTGTACGCTTGCTACTCATTTCGCATCTGTAGCATGATTTATGAAGAGGCATAAAACGATCAAAGCACGAGTATGGTAAAGGGATCTGCGACTCACCCCTAAATGTAACTACGCAATTTGCAAACGTTGGTTGTCGGTGAGTGTTCCTGATTCTGTGCTTTCGAAAACGCTTGCGCCTAACCAGAGAGGAAAGTGGAGGTGGCTCGATCTCGCCGGCGCAAGCAAAGAAAAATAGTTGTTGTTCTACAGAGGATAAAGGAGTGGGATTGTGTGGACGAAAAGGAAAAACGGGCGCAGGCAAATAAGTCCCTTAACTCTTCCATCAAACCACTTATTTATACATCCGCTTATCGGCATTTGCACAACGGCTGCAAACGTAGCCAATAGTTGTTAAAACATAAATAAGCATTAATCTGAAGCACATAAAGCTCTCTTAACGAGCCCAATCAAGATTGCTACCGTCTAAATCAACGTTTAGCAGTGGCGTGAAAATAAGGAAAAAGGAAACTAAAACAAGTGGCTCGGTAAGAAAATAGGGAGAGGAACGTCATGACTCACCCTTAATTTTCACAATTTCTGCCTTTAACCTAAACTTTGATTCATTGGTTTTCTTTGGACGAGAAAGGGAGGATCGGTGAAGAAATAAAAGGCAACATAGTACTAGGGCGAAACGTAGCGGAGGAGAGGCGCAAAAGACGAATTGGATAGTGCGAATGATAATAGTCCATAGAATCGTGACCAGCAGCATGTCTAGCGCTAGTGTGCCAGAATTCTTCATCGTTGCATGCGTGGAATTGATTAGTGGCACGTGGTGCATGCAGTGTGTCGCATGGTCTGTTGTAGTGTCGTGTCTGTTGGCCTAGGGAACAATGGTACCTTTTTAACTTTATTTAGGATGCAGCATTAGAATTTGTTTTTTCTTCGTACCCTTCCACCTTGGCTAAGCACTCTTGACAGAAGAGATCGGGAGGCAGCATGCACTTCTTTAAATTTTTCCGACCTTGTGTAGCACACAGTCAGGGCAACTTGGGTCGCCAATCATTAACACAGTGTAGATATCGCAAGTTAGTTCGTAACAAAATCAGCAATGCAAAACAGTGCCACTGTTGGTGAAATAAGGGCTAAACTTCGACAAAGAGCTTTGAGAATTACCCCTGAATATGACAAAATCAACTGTTTCTGATTCAATGCTTTTGCAAATGTTTGCCCTTCACTTTCCTGATCTCAGTTTTTATTAGCTATCCTCTCTGCTCACGCAACTTGTGTAATGATGACTTGAGAAAATCGGTCAAAAAAACTTGTTGTAGGCAAACGAATATCTGCTACCGAATGTGCGAACCCAAGGGAGACGTTAAGACAAAAAACTTAGGTAGTCAGGTTAGGGATGCTTGACTCACCTTAATTTTCTTGGAAATCCTACCCGTTCTCCATACATTGGAATATTAACATCCTTCGAGCAGAGGAGGGAAAGTTATTTACGAACAAAACAGGGGCAAACTGCTCATTTTAAGTAGAACGGACAGGGGCGTTAAGAGTGAAGTGAACAGCGAGAAGGATAACAGCGTTGAGTGTTGCATCGAGTAGCATGTCTTGCGATACTGCGACAGAATTCTTTCTCGTTGCAAAGTACGTACAGCGAAGTAGACATGCCTCGAGCCCATTGACTGGAATTAAAGAAGTCTATTAACCAATAAATGAACATATGAGAAAGTTGGAAGCCATTGATTGTGTAAGTTTTCCCAATTGCTTTGCATCATCTTTACTTCTGGCGAAAAGTAGACTGGAATCTCGCAGAAGGGTGGAAGAACTGCTTGGCGTTGATGATGAGTTGATTCCATCATCAATTTATTAAAAATCGTGACAGCCAGTGCTAGTGGTGCGCTGCAGCTAAACGTTGCATCATATGGTAGCGGTCTTGATTAGGCCCGTTAAGAGAGTTTTTGTGCGCAACAGCAGGCATCACAGCTTTAGAGTAGTACTAATTTATACTTAACAACGCAGCATGCAAAAGCACTTATGGCCGAATAACAGAAGAATCCAAAAGTAAATATGAATATACTTGAGACTATGGGCATAAATAGGCTTTTGCAGAAGGCAGAAATGCCATCGTTTGCTTTCTGCTTCTGACAACAACAGCAAAACTAGGACCTCATGAATTACCCATGATGGTAAAGGGTTGGTGATCTACTTCTACTTAGGCTGCGAAATATTTTGCGATGCTTAATATCAGCAATCAAACCTGCTTATTCAATTGCATCTAATAGTTCTCTTCTTTAGTAACTGCAGGTAGTAAAATGTGGGTGAAAGTGCATTCATATCAGACTGCCAATGCAGCAATTATACATTGTCGTCATTCAAAGAAGAGTTAATTCACTTATTGGAAGACATGTTAGAGCAGCTTTCTGGATGGACCTTGGAGACTCACCAATCTGGCACAATTCAATGGTGTCATACAACAGCTCTCATTTAGGATGGCTTTGTGGAAGACATAATCCAATTGCAATTAATAAAATGAGCTGACGTGGCTCCTTTACTGACTGTCCAAGAGTGGAATCTTACTGTTCAAGATATCTTCAGAGGAGGACCCTTTCCTCCAATACACGCTTAAAAATGCTTGCATTTTGAGTCGGTTTCACTTGTCGGTGCAATTATCGTCCCGCTTAGTTCTGTCTCCAAAAATAAAAAAAACGATAAAATGGCGTCGTATGTACAAGTGCCCTGCATCATATCGATCCCCTAATGAGTTGACCAATGCGCAGTGGCTTTGAAATAGTTTGTCTTATCGACCGATCGGTCAACGGATGGATTGCTGCAAATGAGTCATCAGTGGTTCGGACATTGAGAGCATATGCTTCCAAATTCAGTGATGTAAAGGACGATTTCTACTTTCGATCGGAATTGTACGCAAATGCTTGTTAAGTGTGTAACAGATCATACAAAGGGCTATGAAACCACACTCCGTGTTATGCCGAGCAAATAAGCGTTCACAAATTAAACTTGACGCTATTAGATACATAGGCATTTAAAGCGCATTTGCTTCTATCCGTGAACAAATAAAAATGAGATCAAGGTTCGCCTGCTACTGATGCAAAAGTTCCATTCCAACTCTCCTCATTATTGAGCCAGCGGTCATTTTTGCACCAAATGATTTTAAAAATAATCTGTGTGTGCATCATTCATCTTAATTTAATTAAAGTTTGATGAGAAAGTGCATCCTACACTACTTGTCTTCCATGAGTGTGCAAAACAGCAAAAGTTTTGACTGCCTGGGTCATAACCAGTAGGCTGACACCAATTCCTTCACAAAAGGCTCATCCGTTTTTTGTAGGATCCAAGCATCTCATTTCAACTAAAATTGGCTAAGAATGACGCTTTGGAAAAATATCAAGACAGACAAAATACAAGGTGGATGAGAGACTAGCTCTGGCATCGACAATATTTGAGGTAGGTGGGTGCATAAAACTACATCTGCCAACAAGTTTCAACGATCTCTCTTATCTAAGAGATTGAATGAAAAGGGCTGATCTGACCCTAGCACCCTTTTGATAGAGTTTAAGATGCAAATGCAACATTACTTGGATGATTGATCACGGAAGTGGTCACGAAACATGAATGATAGACCATGTAGCCAGGACTAGACTATCCCAGTCCAAATTTCTTTGTCTGCTCAGTGCCTCTACGATATGCAGGCGATGCTCTGCATACAGTTGCAATCTAGTACGCTTGTTGCTTATCCCTACTTTGCAATAAGAAATGCTGTCTTAACCGCCACTAACCAACTCCATTCCCACAAACATCGTCGCCTCTCGAAGCGTTCCACTTGGACTTTGCTGCACAAACCCTGGCATATATGATGCAGCGGCACAGATTAAAGTAACTCAAGCTGAGACAACGGCAACGGCAGCATTTTTCCACCTCAGTACTTCAGAATCGCCTATTTTAACCAGACGAGGATATGCAGCCTCTAATACCATAAGTACCTCTTATGGCGCAGGTAGGAAGCCGTCTCCTATCCTTTGCTGCAGGTTTGTCTTTTTGATCATCCGCCTTCATGCTCTGCTTTTAGTTATCCAACCATGCATGCTTAGCTACCCTCAGTTCAAAACAAGTAATTTTGTACTTGCTTCCCCTTTCTTTTACCTCTTTTAAAATAAGCTTCTAGAAAATTTGGCTCCCTGTGTCCTCACCAGCAGTGCGTGTTCATGCCGTTGCTCAAATACTTACCCATCACCCTCAACAATCCGCTAATTAGGGGTCAATGATAGAGGACTCAAAGGCTCTAAATTGTTCATCTATATTTCCCAAGGGCATAGTGAAATGCGCCTATTTACTCTTTTCGAGCCATTTGGGCGAGTGTTGAGTGTAAAGATAGTTGTGATCAGAGTAACAAACCAGAGCATTGGTTTCGATGTGTACACACACTAGATTAATTTCTTGTTAATTTACACGTTCTCAGGTAATTGCAGTGCATTCACTCACAGCCTTTGTTAAGAGTGAAAATGCCTTGAGTGTGCAGAACGCGATACCTGCGATGGGCGGAGATGTTGTGGGAAGGGAAGGATTTAAAGTTCGGCTGAAATACTCCATCAGTACACCTATTTTAAGCTCCAGGCTCTAAACACTGCCATAGCTCCTGCCGGTGTGCTTTTAAGTATTTTCATTTTTCTCATAAATGCTAAGTTGAATTATGCATTTTAAGTGTTGACGCTGTGTAGTGGACTGCCGATTAATTCTACAGCTCGCTTTTCTTAGTCCACATCAGTTTTGTTATATAATTCATAATCTTGAGGGCAATTAATCTGTCGTATTAGTAGCATTTAAACCAATTTCATAGTTTCATTTTGAAAACAGTTTTACAGGCTTTTAGTGACCCACTATGATGTTGTACGTGAAGAATTTCTCTCTGTACTGGCGAAATTCATTGAATTTTTCCACTTGTCGGTAGGAATGTAGCTCTGTGCGCAAGATTTCAGGACCTACACTTTGCTCAGTCAGTTTGTGATAGGCGGTGGACAGAATTGCCTTAACTTCTTGCCATCAACTTTATCATTGCATCCTTTATATCATGTCTGTTAAACGTGGATTTCCTTCTAAGGTAATCGCTCGTCTTTAGGAAAGTGCTAAGTGCCAAGTTGTAAGGTAAAGTAGCCTGCTTTTGCTGGCCGAATTCGTAAACGACGAAAAGGATTGTAAACTACCATACACCTTTCTCAACTTGACGTCGCAAATATGCGATTCCTAGTTTCCAAGGCTTTTACAGAAACCGATTTCAATGAGCAGTACAGCAGATTGTATGTGGTCTGGGTACAGAATTCGCCTGGTGATCCATGCGTTAAGAGCATAACAAATGTATTTTATCCTTATTAGACATCATTACTTCATTACTTATCATTGCATTCTTAGTCTTAGTTGGGGCTGTCCCTGCTTTCCTTTCTCCTGCAAACCTTGAGTAAAGATAGAATTTTATTTGCGCAATTTTATTTTTGCTTCTCCGTAAAACTTCATAGCGATCATATCGTTCTTCCGCACAATAGTTGTGTCATCGTACTGACGTTGCTTACGCTCGATTTTCTATCTAGTAGAGTCCCAGTGCGAATTTTATGAGACCTTTAAAACCACGGAATCGAATCAGGTTGAAGAAAAGTACTCTGTTGCATTTTGCATGTTTTTAACAATCATGTGCTAGATTGGTACGCCTATCCCCATTGAAAAATAGCCTCAGTCTAACTAAATTTGACTCGCTTGATATGACACACAACAAAGTCTTTCTGCTGAATGTTATCGATAATACGAATAAGGAAAAGGACAAATGCCGCATTCTTTTATTGCATCACACATACTGCAAAATCGCTTTTAGCAGGTTTAATAATAGCACTCCTGCGGCTGAGATAACGATGCTAGTAAATTGGCAAGCTATTCGTAATTGTTACAGGTTGCTATAATTAATCGAAGGGGAGATCAAACGGCTTTCCTGTTTAATAAGTTGCATAGACGATGGCATTGATGGAATGAGTCCTAACTCCAATGATAACCATGGACGACTTCAAACTTTTACTGGGAGGAACCAATGTGGAAGTTGGTGTAGTAGCTGTAATAATAGCTATTACAGCAAATGAAGACCTTGGATATCGTCTTACAAGCCAGAACAGAGAAGTATTAAGAGCTCCTTTTGTCCAGCATAACTCTTACTTACAAATGAGCTCATATTTGGTGACTGACAGCACAGAAGAACCGCCAATTTATCTATGTACATGCTAATTAGACTGTTTAAGAAAGATGGTTTTGTATAAGTGAATTGTATGCACGCGTTTAAGTTTTGCATGAGAGGGATCATTATGCAATGCCAGACAAAGTTAAAGACGCAACAGTTCCTAAGGAGAATGTTTTACTCAGAGAAACTCGAAATGTCAAGGTTGTAGGTGGTATGGGGAATAAGGCGTCAGAAATGTCGACCCCATCCATTCCTTTTGACAATACTGGTCATGATGCGACTTTCAGAAACCGATATATCGTTAAAGTACCAAAATTATAAGAAAATTTGGAAGGCAATTAGGCGACTGCTTTTATGCTACGCCTTTTATTTATAAATATAAATTTTAAAGCTATGGAACTATGCTAAACAGCAAATGGAATGCATCCTATCCATTTATTTCCTTTGGGAAAGCTAGGCTTTAAATTAGCCACCTACTGCCATCTCAAGCAGAGGCTGCTAGAGGAACCGTATCTGTTGTTAGAAAAAAAAAATTGTTAGTCCCAATTAAATTTTGGTTACGATAAGCAAAGACGGATTTCTTAATGCTGTAAGACCTATGACAAGGTCAGGTGCGTTCAAAACCATGAATTATCGAGGCAGTTTTCACATTACGGACTTCAATGTTATGGGCATGTCAATTGTAAAAAACCGTTAGACCTACATCAAAGTATGTTTCAAGTCCTCCATTTCGGTATTTTTTCTAGATGACCACGAGACCATGGCTCCGTATTATGCGTGAGGCAAAAGCGGATAATAAGATTTTCGTGTAATTGTATGGGTAAAATGAGTAAAAAGCAAGGTAAAATTAATACGCTACGCTTCTACGGCATAATTAATGCTAAAATATCTTTACTGGTAAGGTTGACTACTGCACTGCTGTGAAAAAGTTCGCAATAATGGTGACTTTATGCAAGGGTATTTTACTAACTATTGTTGCTAGCTTACAGATTTGCACGATTATTCGGCTTGGCGACCAGACTGCTTTCCAATCCGACGATCTATTAAACAAAACGGTGGCTTTTACAGAGGAGCCCAGATTTACAATGAGGGCCTCAGGCTGGCCAAACTGGTCGAGGGAACGCAAAACCACTTACCATTCTCGAATGGCTCAGCCTCCCTTCGTTGCTCGCTGCCTTAAAGTCATATGCATCTGCTATACGCTGCCGAATAGGGAGCGGGTACGATTCTGCAGTGGATGCTTGCAATGACTCAACAGTCTACTGCTATTTAGAGCGTGAGGCACAATAGTATCTATAGTGCGAATGCGCGGGATCGGGCACTTGCAGTCTTGCATGGACTGCAAAAAGACAGGAAGATGAAAAGACAAGCAAGCATGTGCACCTTTAATTGCAACCGCTTTACTCCGCGATTTATTTTATTCCCTTCAGTTCGAAGATTTTTTGGAGCAATTTTACTTCCAGTTTGGTCTTGTTAAAGTCACCTTTCTTAGAAATAGCTTGTTACTGTTCTTACTATATCATCGTCAGTTCGCTAGTCTTTGGCTGGTAAAAGAAATAATTGAACACAAACATCGTGATGCTTTCGAAGTTTGCTTCAAAAGTATCGAATTCTGCTGCGCAATTTATGCGTGTAATTACGGTCAACAGATGAAATTTTGTATAGCCAGGGCAAAGCGAGTTTGCCGTTCTGCAAGTGGTGTTCACATGCATTCACTGTCCTCTTGTGTCTATTGGAAATTGTCGAAAGTGAGGTTCTCATGATGTCTGGTATTTGTGTCTGACAGGTGTGTAGAGAAGCAAACCAAAGACAAAGTGCACCTGCCTTTAGAATTATGAGAAAATACTGAGTAAAGATTAGGTATCAGGGTTTTAACATACAACCTTCCATCGCAGTTAATTGCACAAACTGTTTCTTACATCGAACATGGGTTTCAAGACTGTAAAGCTAAAAAGTCCTATCAAAGACCCATTCCACCGGCACTGCTGCGCACAACTCTCGGCATTTCCTTTGATTGTTAGCAAATTAATTTGACCACTGCGATTTCATCTAGGCAAGTGAGCAAAGGGTCTTCTTGAGCGCTTTTGATGGATTGCACAATCTCGTTAACGTCATCGCTTTCTTCATGGTACAGATTGCATGTACAGCATCAATTCTGGAGGCGGTGAGAAACGCAGAATTGGTAAGACGCCATTACGTTTCTTGGAAGTTTTATTTAGTTGAAAGCAGGCTTTAAGCAACCATTTGCTTTAGTTTGCATTTTTAGATAAGTCGCTATCAGTGGGCATTGAATGAGCTTCCACCTTAACTCATCTTGCAGAGTTGAACAAGCTTGTGCTCGTCAAATGTGGAGGAAAACGATTAACAGCACATAGTAAATGTCAGCACAAAACAGGCACCGCATCGTTGCAGCAAAATGTGTTTAGTGCTCTCGGCGAGACAGCTAAAGGACGTATTACCATGCATGCGCATACTCTTTATTCTCTTGTTTTGACTATCCTGTTCAAAAGAATGTACCAAAATTTGACTCCCATGAAATTGACTAACCGGGCGAACATTATTCTGCCTCGATTGTGGTTTCCGTTCCGACAACCGAGAATTCAATATGTGCTCATCATTAAACTGCATTCTTAGCGAATTCGGAGGAATACTAGAACCAATGAATCAGCCCAGCAGTATTTCTTGCAGTTCGTCAAGAAATTAGTCTCCATAAAATTAACACTGCAGCATTGAACATGGAAGCACATCAATTTTGGTGCTCCGACTTTATGGTAGCAAGGTGTGCGTACCAGTTAAACCACATACGCATGAAATATACAACGATGCAATAATTTTTGTTGTCGTAACTGGTTTCGTCGCCTACCGATGCGAATCACTCCATACTCTCACCTAGATGGCGCAAAATCTGACGTATTATATAGTAGCGCCTGATTATTGCCACACACCAAATGGCCACAAATCACAATGACGACCGGCAAAAGACCACCATTATTTGATTAGTTAAAAATAAGGTGAGACCCTGGAGAACTGTTCAGGCCAACTCGTTTCGCTATGCAGTCCATCAACTCGTCGCTGCGAAACTGAATACCGCTGCCTCAGAATTCATTCACATTACTGAGTAATGGCGCCAAAATATCAGTTCCTTTTGTCTGACAGCGCCTGACATCCACCTTAATTTTGAAGACGAGGCTTAACTTGTCATTTTTCGCCCCATGATAGCATGCAATCTGTTGATGTGCACTGACCATGTACTGCATATGCGCAAAACAGAGAGAATGCATTATTGCCATGGATGGTGTAAAAGTGTAAACTTGCATTTGTGAATTCAGTACGGCATTACCAGCAGCAAGTTCGTGTCAGCAGGCAGTGCACTGGTACACACCATCTTCGCGTTGCTGCTCGTGGAATCCCACACCAAAGCACCAGGCGCCAAAACCATCACATAATTTGTAGAACGTTGATTTGGTCTAGTAGCTCACATTCTCACCATCACCATTAGCCCTCTCACCAGTCCTTGCACCCTTACTATCAACATCACTTGTAAGTAATTCTTATTCACCTACTTCCGTTCTGATAGTACTTTAGGCTGTAATTGTTGGAGCTGTCATGGAAGCAGGTCTGCATATTCTTGTTATAGGCTATAATCTACAGCGTTGCAAATGCAGGGAAAACGATGGCAATCTGTGCTAGGCAGTTACGATGGGACATCAGAACTGTTGGTACCGTGCATTACCAGTCGACAAATTACAAAAGAAATAAGCAGGCTTTTCTGCGATGTTGCCGCACTTAATGATTTTCTCGAGGTCATGCAGTGAGGATGTTGCATGATCAAGCGCTATGGGAGACTTCACCCGATTCGCCGCCAAATTATGGGGTGCATGGACTTCTTTTGGCCATCATTACGGCTCTATGTATCCCCTTTGCGCTCAGTGTTGTCCGCGGTTTAAGTTTTTGGGTACTGAAATCGGCTTTTTGAACGCAGCTCACCTTAACAGGACGCAAAAGCACATGGTAGGCGTTCAATCTCTCCATCTCACTTGTCACAATTTTCTACTATCACACTAATTTACCTGTTAGAATTGATTTTTTTGCATTTGAAGCGCAAAAGAACATTGTACATGTAAAAATCTAGCTTCTGAGCTCAGTGGTTAGTAAGTTCCCTAAGGCATGATGCATGTGATGAGGATTTTATTACTCTATTGCTTACCATTTCATTTCATCCAAGTCTTGCTGCCATTCCTTCTGTGGGAATAATTTGTCAACTTATTTTTTATTCAGTGAACCTCTGTACTTATTTGATGAGCAACTGGATCTAATTTACTTCCCTGAAACATTAGGGGCAAATTCTTCTCGTCCTGGATCCTTAGGACACTTCAGCGTATGAGGCCGTCAGCTTGTAGACCAATACCTAATCAATGGATGAATCTCACAATTAATGCTAAACACTTATTTTGACCTGGATAAGGCATTCGTAATGAGGGCATACTTTCCGCGAAAGTCGGACTAATAGATACTTTGAATGCATGGTTGGATGGCTGGTTGATAGCTGTTCACTGCAGCAGTCAATCGTGATTTACGCCTTTTACGTCCAACAGCAACTGACTTGAGCACTGAATCATCCAATAAACGCATGAATTATAGGAACCCTTGCACAGATAAATATGGAAAGGCTAGAAGCAACCAGGTACTATTGTCGAAGCAGTGACAAAATTGCCCTTTGTTTCACTAGACTGGACGTTATGCTATTCATAGGACTTGTGGTGTTGGCAAATCTGATGCACCTGTCGGGAAAGGGTGGCATTTGGCTTATATTTTTATCGTGATTCTTTTGCTTCTCGTGACCTCATGGACGTTCAGCATCATCGGCGCTTCATCAGTCCTGTATCAGGAAGTTCTTCTAGCCTGCATTCGAGTTAGGCTAATTGGATTGAGTTTAATAGCAGTCAGCCTCACTCTCCCCTTCAAGCACTTCCAATGAAGTGGTCATCAAGCATAGTAGATACTGCTCAATAGGTTGGGCAAGGCTAATTTCCAACGTTTGCATAAGTCATTGTAAAACGGTTGTGTAGCATAAAGGGAATTGAGCGGTTACTTGTCACCGAATCACTGTGTGGTATGTGTTTCCTTTCTGTAGCTCTTTAAGAAGCAAGAACACAAAGCAACGTGTCTTCTCTGCGGAAAGCAACAAGGTCATCTTGCAAGTCGACGCAACATCTGTCTTTATCGAAGCACGCTCGAATGTGTGGCATGCCACACTGATACTTGGTATGACTGAATGTAGTGGTTGTTAATCAAGCCACAGTAAATTTGTCGACATAATTGCCTCAATATATTAAATAATGGATCAGTTGAACAGAGCTTATAGCCGGATATTTGGACAAACGCTGTAGTCAAGTGTTCTGCTATCTGTGTGCACTAAAGTTCGAAGGGAAATCAGAGCTGCTAAGTGTAGAGGATTGTTTATCTCGAAAAATGCAATGCTTAGAACTAAAGCAAGGCAGATCGTTACATTAGTTTTCATGCTAATTAGAGCTATCTAGCTACAAACCAAGGAGAAACGAAATTCATGCAATCCGACAAACTAAAACAATGGACATTCGCAATTTGCTAGATTTATCAGCTTTATATTCATGTTCAAGAAATACTAGCCACTACTTTAGTATGCTTGACCAAATTAGTAAGAGTCACACAAAATGGGCTTTAAGAGGAAGTTTAGCGGGGCATTTCCTTTCCATTCAAGATGCATAGGCTCACTGTGCAATGATTTGGTTATGGATTTACTTCACTTCATGGATTCGATCATGTCTCACAGCGGTAAGTTGAATGCGTATTTTCGTGTTGGCGACATACCGATACTCAGTCGACCCTCTCTCCCTCCGTTCTTTTGACAGGATCAAGGTTGAGTACAGAAATAGACCAGTCACGACGCTAAAGTACGGCTGTCAGACACACGGCGCATACCGTGCCTACACGGATGAGATGTCAAGAAGCCTGCTACCAAATGTCCTTACTGTGACGGCGTGCATATTACCAATCTTCATTATCTTTTCTGAAATATCGGTGTTTTTATAATCCCATTCATTTATTTAGAGTTATATGGTTCTGACACCAGATTAATCGATACCCTACCAATGCAGCATAATTTGGCTGCAATTTGATCGGTTGTAAGACAGACAAATATTTTCATTCCATTCTATAACTTAAGCAATCTAGCATCTCACTAAGGTTGAATGAATGAATCTTTAAGTGAAATGAATCCTTACATGCAAAACGGACAGACAAACAGACAAATGTGGCAAAGTAGACCTTAAGCAAGAGGAATCTTTGATGTAAATATCGTTCAACTGTAATTACTGAGTTGTTTTGGCATAATTGAAAGGACCGCGTTTGTAGGTATCTCGCCTGCAGAAAATTTTTAACTGGGGCTAATTTCAGTGTTTTTGCACTATGCTACGTTAACATTGCACGTCTTTCGTTCGTAAATCCAATTTCATTCGAAAAATTAATTTAACTGCAAAAATGGGAATCGTTCAGTTCCACAAGCCAACAATTTGGAGTATTTTAGTTGACCTTGATAGTGATTGCTAGTGTACTTCAGTTTGGTCATGAATGCTGAACGGCGGCTTTAGTTCCAAAGCGACGGAGTGTGTTTACAGATTAGCCATGCAAATACTCTTCCAGTAATGGGCTCAGAGTAGTAGCGCTTCTAGATATCGCAGATGTCTTGCTGGGCCGTAATAAGGCACCGCAATCCCATTTAAGTCTGTCTCTTATTGATGGCGGGTTTTATTTTGGACAATTGCAGTCCTATTTCCTTGGCGTCATAATTTGACAGTCACCACTACAATTGTTGTTGAAGGTCATTGGAAGAGATGAGAACAGAATAGATGGCGGAAAGCACCATAAATAAAATGTAGGAGGAAAAATTTCGACAGATAGCATGCGCAAGGGAGGCGATAAAAGGCCTGGCGATGAAGATTAACTATGTTACTGCCTGCGAATTAAGTGTTTCATCGGAGTTAGGCTGCTTTAAGCTTGGTGCCTTAAAAGGTTGATCTAATTAGTAATGTGCTCATCAAAAGAAGAAATTAGAACATGAGAATAATAAAGTCGGTATAGAGGTGACCAGGCGTAGAAGGATAGCATAGAGTCTCTAAGCTCTTGGTCAAACCTAAGCACGCAATGGCATGCAGGGGTGACGAAATGTCATATCTACAATTTTAAATGCCAGACACTCCTTAGATGTCTTTGGTTTATCTCGTAACAAAGGTTGTAGAATCATTTATTTTGCAAAGAATGAAATCTGCTACGAGACCTTATGCATGGACGGGATGCGTGGATTTGTATGCATTGGAAATTTGGATGCCTTTAGAAGGGGAAGCGAAAGTGCAACATGCTAGCTGCAATAGCTTTACCCGGCTTTTTCTAGCATTTCTCTATCAGGCCACAAGGCGAGGATTCACAGGTGGTTTGCCTCCTTCTCTTCTCCTTGGTAGAGGGTTCGATGGCGTTAAGTACTGTGACCGAGGATGTGGGCAAGGCTGTCATTACATCGGTGGTCTTAATTCCAGCTCGTACTCTGCTAATGGTGTCGCGGCAGCAAAGCTACAGTCGTATCCTATACATTACTATTAGTGATATCCTCCTCAGTTGCGCCATCCCCATATTCATTTTGCAGAATGCGTCTAACATACCCTTGTACGATAATAAGTTCTGGGGTCGTAGATGAGAACAAAGACGCTTCAGAGGTGACGATAAGATAGACATTAGACACGATTGATGCACATGCTTAAGGCAGCCATCGAGGGGTAGTAGTCTTCGAGAAGTGCGCCAATCAGGAAACACCAGAAGGAAAAGACTTAGCCAGGACGATAAAATGAGAAGGGTTTCTAAAGCATATCTTCGCTGTGCGCGCTCGGCTAAACAAAGGTTGTGTAAGAATGCGACACCGGCATGATCGTGACCGGGTGTTTGCTGGAGTAGCCTAGTTTACTAGTTCCAGGACCCAAGTATAGGCAAGTAGTGTAGTAATTGCAAGCAAAGATTCGCAAGAGATGTATGCTTTTATTTTAAATTAGTTGGTAGTTTCAACCCAAGCCTTTAAATTGACAATCCTGTTAAGACCTTTGCTGAACTGAAAATAGCATACAATGGAAACTGTCATCCATGATTGTGAAATGCTCATGCCTCGCCGCTTACACTTACAGTACTTCTGGCAGTTAAATCAACTTTTGGTGGAGCAAAACTCGTTTCTCCTTTATTTGATTCTAAGTTGATCAGAATTAAAGCTTTGTTTCGTGCTCCCTTCTGTAAATGTTATCAGCAGTTCTCATTTTACTAGTTTCCTATTTAGATGTGACTGAAGAGCAATGATTATGCTTTAGTGAAGTCAGGAAATGAGCAGCTCATTTAGTTCTGCAGGAGACTAAGGCAGTTCATGTCTTATAATCGGACGAGGCGTGTTTGGCCGGTGGAAGGAGTGTCTATTTTGACAAGAAAAGCTGGGAGAACAAAGTGATAGAGGTGAGCTATTCTTATCTATTTTGATCAAGAGTCGCACAAAGTTGAGAATCAGGAGGTTGCTTCTTAAAATTCTTGTGGCATTTCTTTAATTCTTGCTTAATCTTCTTCACCTCCTTCCCATCTTCACTTGCATGCGCAGCTTTACCATTGTCACAGTTAGTAACCTGGCGTATTTCACCTAACGAGGTAAGACTTTTGATAGCGCCCTTCAAAACTCTTGTCCCTTCTAAAAGTCGGTTCTTGCATGATTAGCTGCAATTCTTAACTGAGTACAAGCAATGCATTGCCTCAGCACTGTGCAGAGGCATCCGACTATGGACATTCCTCATTCTTCGCTTTGCTTCCCCTCTGTAGACATCTCGAATTTGCCCCGCACCCGACTATTCATTTGCCTGTTATAGCCGAACAATCATGATGCCTCCTCTCCACCGGCGAGATACAATCACTGCTACTGTACTCCCTGGTACAAGGCAACAATTGGTCTTGGCACCTTTGCTCGCCCCATAGCAATTGCAAGGAGTGATCGCTGGTGTCTCTAATGGATCATATCTCACACTGCCCTTGCTGTTCCTAAATATCTGATAGACGTTCTTGCAAAAGGAAATCATCAAGGGCAAAAAGACGAGGACCTCTGTCAACAGGAGGGTAGCGTATGTAAGCAAAAGCACATTAGCATTGGTGATTCTTCTCATTCTCTTTGGCCCCCGTAGAATGCACAAGGATGCACAAAACTTGGCCAAGGTAAAAAATTTCGAAGACAAGTTATGCCTGCTCTCGCATAATGACCTAAAGGGGATGCTGCAAAAGCGCACACCAGATGGCACTGAGGGCTACTGCGAGGCACTTGCTACTAATTGAGTTACTCGTGTCAGATTCGAATTGGTTAATCACAGAACAAACCGTCAGCCATACTGTTCAGCAATTATTAACCCCACTTCACCACGCTGTTGTTCTTGCCACCCAATTATTCGTTAGCACTTCTGTCGCGACCCTCTCCATCTCCTCTTCACTCTACATCATTCACTTACCTGTCTTAGATACGTCGAAAGGGCCAAAGTGGATGAGTATTATAGAAATTAGGGGTGTGTTGTTGATGTCAATATCCCCTCCTTCGCCTGTGCTATCTTCTCTATCCTACTCATTTTCATTTTCGCGCACCGATTCAATATTATCACAACTGGGATCCGATGTACACACATAAAAAGTGAACTCCGATTGGCCTCTTCGAGTGCGCCATTTAACACAAATTAAAGTTTCTTCCATTAGGACAATTTCCCTAAAGTGTAACCACATATCTAGGTGAGTGGACAGCTGAGTAAATTTAGGACAGTGTGGCAGGAAGAAGGGAAGGAATAAAGAACGCTGCACCACAGCACTGTGCGAAGTCACCCTACAGTGCCCATTCGCAATCCTCTTTTGTCCAACTATGTCCTAAATCCCTTTAATTCAGCAATTCCTCATCTCTTTGCCTCTATCTTAACCCATTCTCTGTCTCATTTAGCTGACCGTTCATGTTGCCTAGCTCCCATCGAAGAAACGCATGGACCATCATTTCCTTTCGCAATGCAAAACAATATTTATTTCAAGCATAGGATTAGGAATGCGCATTAGAAATGCACCTCTGTTATCTCAATAGCAATCTTTAGTGGTAGGTTACCGAGTTCTTATCTATTATGCATGCTCCATCCCCATAAGGCGCCTTGTATGTTTCCATTGGAGTCAGCCTTAGTCTCCGACTGGTCAGCTTTACAGAAATCCATGCCATTTAAAACTGAGATCATCTCTTTCTTTCTCGCAGATATATTAGGGGTCAAGGGAGACACATAAGATGTGGGTCTGATGACGTCTTTGAAATGGGTGGAGAGCAATCCTCCTGTCTACGCCTCTCTTCTCATGCCCCATATAAACGCATCGTCAGTGAGTGCCTCCTTCGTCTCCTAATGCGTTCCGTACGCTCACTCATATTGCGACCCACAGAAAACAAATCGTCCTTGAATGACGTGAGATTTTTGCCAGTTTCATTGGTCGTGTATACTTCAATTTAAAATAGCACTCTCTAGTGGGCTATCCCTAAAAACCCGTTCTGCTAGGAGTTGCAGGGTCCTAGCATACGCATCATCATCGTCGCCCGGCTTTTGACCGCGATAGAGAAATTCTTTAGCCAGCGGCTGCTCTCACTGGTCATTGACAAGTTGAGCCAACGTCTTGCAGCACTGGTCAAGGTCGGAGTCAGGAGATACCCCTGCATCAATCGCTACTGATAATAGCGCTTGTGAAAGAGCACGGAGGACCAGCGAGATTCTCTTCCACTGTGGATATAAGTGGATGTTTAACTTAACGACTTTCTCCCAGTTCTCAAAGTTCATGCCTTTTTTGAAGTAAAGAAGGTCTGCCAACGCTGCCACCAGTATTGACGACTCTTCCCTTCCTTAACTTAGCTTCTTCCACTCTTACTATGAGAAGGTTGGTTGCTTCTAGACAACTCTTTTAGAAGCTGAAATAAGATATGAGATAACTTGATCGAAATATCTAAGACATGAGCGTCACAGGCCCTAGGAAGTGACCACATTGACCCAAAATCAGACCAAAATTTTTTTCCTGCCTCTGGCCTGTAAAGCACATTTAAAGGACACGAGTTTCTTAATAAGAGCAACGTATCACCTTCAGCCTATTCCAGCCCCCAAGAAGTCGAAAAAAGGGCAGTCTTCGGGCAGAATGCACATCTATTTCACGCATCGACGACCCACCCAACGAAAGTACGGTGGAGGAGGACAAACTCATTTGCAGTTCCAATGGATTAGGCAAGTGGGCCAGATACGACTGGGTTAGTAGAAGTTGCGCATACCTAGAACATATCAACCCCTTACAGCCTCAACGTACTAACAGTTCTGCGCGTAGGCCGTGGCTTCTAATGGAGGAGACTTTAAGGCAATCTCAAAGCACGCGGCTAGTCCAAGAGCATCGTCAAAAAAATGCAAAACAAACCCACCTAATCATTCGATCGGGAGAATTAACTAATCAAAATCAAATGTATCCAGCAGATGAAGCAGATTGTTGAGTTGACAAATAAAATTGTAAACAATACATGTATACAAAATATTAAATGAAAGAAGGAAATAGTATGGGGAATATAATGGGTGCGTATGTAGAAAAGGGATGAAATGATATGAAGTGGCTGAAGATTGAGCATGACGAATGGGTAATTAGGAGAGCATCAAAAGCTTACGAAAATAAGGAGCAGAAGACAGTAGTTATTGCCAGGAACTCAGCCGCTCTCGTCTCAAATTCCGTAGCGATGGCCTTGGTTCGATTAAGGCTCCGTTTCATTTCCTTTAACCCTACTTTCATGACCACCGAGGCAGCATTTGTGTTAGGCTGCTTCTAGCTCCTCCGGCAACCAAGTGTGCATAGCCTGCGGTGTTGCATTGGATGGCGCAAGTTCCGCACATGCTTTGAACGCCGCCACTCTCTCTTCGTGATCCTCCAGTAATGGATCTGTCTGCACTGCTGTCGGTGGTGCCGGTTGCTAAGGAATGCGAAAGAAACTTGCATAGTAACATGACTTAAAAGCCGAAAATCTCATATATGCTTCTAACCTGCCAACTGCTTGACCTATGTTTTAGCACCGCTTCCATATTCATTTGCTTTCAAACGCCTTTAAATAATGTAGAAGCCTTGCAAAAGTAAATGGACCAATAAATAGATAGGAGAATGGATTGAGTATGGACGGACTAGAGGGCCAATATACAGATGGCTGAACTGATTAAATAATTTAGCTTCGAATTTCTAATCAACTGATGAATGGTTTCCCTAATGCGCCATTTTGAGAAGCTTGAGATAACCTCAGGCACATCTTCCTCAACGCAGCAAAACAAAAAATATCCCCAAATGGTAGCCATAAACACATTCGTACTGGAGAGATGAGTTGGGGTAGGTGAACTGGTAAGCAGATTTGGCTCTTGGATAGATCCCTTACAAACGGCACATTCTACAGCAACTCTAATTTCAAAGATGAAGAAGCAACGGGACAGATAGCATAAAACTAAGAACATGTTCCATAACATTCATTCTGGAGGAGGCGCGTTTAGTCTACACTGAATGCCACTGCAATAAGATTGAATTTGCGTACCTCGGCAGCAACAAGAAACTAGAGCCGGGAAACGACTAGATTACACTACATAAAAAGTGATTTGTACTTTATCCGCGTTATAGAGAGAAGATTCAGTCAACTGGAAGGAATAACCACTTTATTCGTCACTTGACAAAGTAAAGAGCGCACGCTTGTTCACTCATGAAAAGTGATTAAGGCACAGATATTTCCAGCGTTCACTCATACAAACTGAGGTGGCGCTCAACCATGCCTCATCCTTGCAAGTATCGCTGAATTCTGAGCATAAAGTATTCCAAAGAAAAAAACCCGCCATTAACCAAAATAACCCTCTTGCTGATAGAGGGGAGGCGCGTTTCATTGCTTGGAATGAGATGACAAGGCATAAATATCATCCCGATTCGAAATAGCTAAAGAAATTGGCCTCAAATAAAAAGCCTTAACAAGGCAGTTTGACGTAATAACATCTGACAGGCGTAGACTTACCCCATAGAGAGGAGCAGAAACGCCTGCCTACGAAACCTCCAGACACTCGCAGTCTTCCCTGCATTGCTGGTCAAGCGCCTTCACCTAAAGGTCGTTGAACAGGGACAAAATGCTTAGCGATTAATAAGGTCACGCCTATTATCAATCGTTAACCAAATAAAAAAGCAAAAGAGTAAGAACTTTAACCAAGGTGGTTTGCGAAAGTACGAAGGCACTATCGCCACTTTATAAGCTTTTATTATCACTACATCATTTCACTCCACAACACGAGCCCCTGCCTACAGTGAACAAGCCCCGCACACTTTTGTCTTTGAAGGCAAAACAAAAGCGCAATAGTCAGTCGACGCTTCGCCTTTACCGATGCAGTCTTCGAACCAACCGTACTTTTGCATTTCTCAGCCAATTGTCGACACCAATACCTGGTGCTAACCACAAAGAGCTTGAGCAGAAATTACTAAATAAGAGGGATAAGGAGGGAAATCATAGTGTTCATGTACGTCACGTCGCATTTCCAATGGGCGGGTGATTCAACAATGATTCACTAACGCTTACGGTTCTCAAGAAGTTTTTCCAAAACACCTTCAGGTTACATCGAATCTTATCGAGTAGACAGATAATAGCCACCACCGATTCGCCGCGAGCATCTGCGCCTACAGTCCAGCGTGAACGCACTAATGCATACAGGCCGTAGTCTTTTAGACAGGAAGTGGTGAGTGCTTCAGGCCTACGAGGCGACGTATGTGTGGGCAATTCAGTGGTAAATACAATGAAGTGTTTATTTGCATAGCGTTTGTGGCAATATATATCAATCTTCATTATGAACTATTCGCCCAGTCGGACAGACATTCAAGAAACCACCCTACACGCGTACAAAAAGTGTTAGAACAAAATATTCATGAACATCAAATCCTACTTTGCCGAATACGATGCGAAAACTTGGCGAAAACCTAGCTTTTGCTCCAGTTTTAGAAACAATTTAAACCCCATTCAGTCTCAGCCAGTGGGTATGGAAAATCGGAGCGAGAACACCTGATTACCCTGCCAGTAGTGGTTCATGTGTTCCCCAATTCCTAACAATCCATTAGACATTTGCCAACGACGAAGGATAGTTTGCGTGCCGTGGACAGAACAGCGGCCTGGGATTTCTGGTACCAGACTGTAAAGTGATCACGATGCAAGACCAGAACCAACGCAACTCGAAATATTCCGTCAAGGACTAGGACTCCATGCAATGAGTGGCGCAAGTCTGCTACAGAATACGATCGCCCGTTATCAGCGATCAGGTAGCCATCCCGATATTTTGAAATCTTGGCAGGCAGGAGCAATTTATGCAGGGGCTGGTTTTCTAGGAACCACGATGGATTTCGGAAAACACAACAGTAGCGATGAAAAATCGAATTCCACAAATGAGTAGAAGTCGAATAATGAGAGCCTTCAACGCCTTTTGACTAGCTTGAGAAATAACAAAGGCAAGTATTTAAGCTGAATTGCAATAACCAGTTAATAGCAAAATGAAGGTCTAGTTAAATTCGATCAACGTTTGTAATGGGAAAGAGAAGACTTGCAGTTTGGACAAAACAGGCGTCTCTGAATTCCTCCTTCTCTTTCTGCACGACAACAACGATCGAATGAGTCACTTGTGCTCCAGGTCCAACCATCCCCAGAGATCATTCTATCTTTCACCCCAGATGTCCTGACTATCGATAACACACTGACGAGCCGCGTTACCAAATTCAAAGCCGCACCGAAAGACACTGAAGCAGAGGTGACAACAGAACTATCAGCATTGCTGCCTTGATTCCAGGAGAATTAAGAGTCATCAGCAAATCGGTAGCAGCATCGACCTACCACTTCCCAACGTAGTCATGGATCCACGCCACCTAAAACAAAGCATAGTTGGTGGGCGAGAGTTATTGGTGGAATGACGATTTTGGTGAAAGAGGGGCACAATGGGAAAGACTAATTTAAAGACGCGGTGGTTATTCGCCTTTATACTGGAGACGGTACTTGCGCGAGCGCTAAGTATGGCATAAGGAAATAGATATGTTAGGGAGGTTGTTAGCGGTCCCAAGTTGACGGTTCTGATGGCGATACAGTAGCAAGACGCCCAAGGAGGTATGGACGTGCTGGTATCGGCCACTACTTTTGCCTCATCACAATCCTTACCTCTAAGGAAAGTAGGGATAAGGGTGAAGCGGAGATCATTTGTTAATAGGGTATCGAGTTCGTGAATGAAAGTGACAGCATGGAAGATGAATAAACTAACCATAAGGCACCGAAGAGTACCTATATGCTCCAAAGCAAGGACAATAACCGAAAACCAACCGAAACTAACGGCAGGGTAAGGAAAAATTAAAGAGGCATTTGCAAGCAAATACAACCACACGAACACTATGCTAAATTCGAGAAATAGACTAGTTCAACATTCGTACTTGTCTCCCTCACAGTATGCTAAGTGGGCGCAACGTTTTTACTTTATTTCCCGAGGTAAAACCTGTGGCCAAATGAACGTCAAGATCACTTCTGATCGCTTACATAAGTGTGTTCACCAACAATTATTTTTTCTCGTAAGTTCATATGGACAAATTTTACCCCACATTGAGTACTCGGCGTGACTAAGAGGCATCTGCCTCCTCTCCCCCCACCCCCCCACAACGCACGAACACAATGCTTTCGGACGTGTACTTGACAATCCTTGCAGCCATCTTCGACTTAACGCAATGACACAGGCCGAGCAACACAGAAAACCACTTTTTATTTAGAGACACCGATTCAACCCACCAAATCAGTTCTGATGGCAATCAGTACTCCATTAATGTTCTTTCTTTCCGATTCCGTCCCCAAAATAAGTGGAATGTTAGGAAACAAATCAGAGACATTAGATGCCAATGGCAACGCTACTAGGATTCAACAAAAATACAGAGAAGAATATAAGATAAATCACAACAGATACTATTACGATAGAGCTCCACGAAAGAAGAAGTAAACCAACGAGGCATAAGGTGGACGTTACGGCTCTACATGTTTACTGGCTGGCTTGTTTTCAACGCAAGAAGCATCCACCTATAAAGACGTCCGAATGGCTGAATCATGCAGTACGCTACAGAAATCAATTCTCAAGATATGACCATTTACCCATTAAAATTGCTCACATAAAAGAAGTCTAATAATCCACCCAGAAAGATATGCTTATAGGACTTCAAATCAGTCATTTATAATATACCAATGGGGAAGACGTTCTAGAGTAGGTATAAGGCCCATTTGAAATAAACAGCACGCCAAATATATGTAAGGTTAGTAATTGAGAGGCGAACACTTACCTCAGCCCTTACCCGAAATTCCATCAGGGGCGCAATCTTTTAAGAGTCCGCCTTCGCCACATGTTCGTTGCCTTGGTACTACAGTTCTCTGCCCCATAGAAAGAGAGCTTAATGAATCACACATTTTCAAAATGAGCAACAAGCCCCACGATAGAAGGATGCGAGCTCTTTCAGCGCAACAATGACTGTACAGCACAGAGGAGACATTTACCATACCCTTTGCAACTAAGAGGTCGAAAACACCAATCCCTCTTAAAAGCAGAGAAACTATGCCCATACACGGGAATCCTTCCGATCTGCAAACAACATAGCTACTTTTGTTACAGCACTTGGATAAGATTTACCTAGAGGAAAATCAAAATCCTGCGTAAACACGTTTACGTTAGACCATGAGGCGGAAGTAAAGTATCGACTTATGATTTTGGCACTTTTGAATCCAAATTGTTTCACATCTACTCCCCCACCTACAGTGAGACGATGTTTGGTGTCACTGCCTCACTCAGTAAAAAAATGGGTGAGCCACACCCGAACCGGTCCGCCACCTTCAAGAGTAAAAACTACTCATCTATTCACCAAAGTCAACATGCAATCCTTCATTTTCGCTCGCCATTGAAGTCAGCGAATTCTTTATCGACTAGAGTAAGGAAAAGGATGTGCCGAAAAAGCTCTAGCTGATAAGCGGATCCTCACGCTTAACAACCGGGACAGCTAAAACTCACAGTTTTCAGCTCAGCAATGTGCCGAAAGACGAAACTCGAGGCAATGCTTTACATAATGTGGTTGATGCATCGTCTGCACACTGGCTCCTTAGATCAACTGTTTGGTTTCATCAAACAAATACCACGGAACCACAAACATTGTCTAAGCCATCTGAAAGAGTTCGACTGCCCTCAAGTGGTGAATCCGTCGTTTTAGCATGCAAATTCTTGCTCGAAAATGAAAAGCTGGCAACGGATGATAAAGAACCAGGTACCCTACCCTCCGCTACAATTTGAAGACATAAAATCACTAGAAGCAGCAGGCGCCATCCCTTTGTAAAAAGTACTTGGAGTAAATAGGTGTAGTCTACACCAGACTTCAATCATGCGATTCAATGGAATTCAAGTAAATCACGACAAGCATTACGCTGACCATGAATTCGGCAAGCCTCAAAAATCGCTAGCCACACATTCATGCTAGCATAAGGGTTTAGCTATGAGCATACATATGCATATGTTACATAGGACGCGAATTTTCACAGCAAATGGTCACATACCTCGATTCATTAGCGCAAACAGCAAACCACGCGAAACAACGATCGCACTAGAACCCAGCATCTTGCACATACCGCCAAAGGCACGAAAAGGGTATTGGCTGTGGTAAAAGCATAATACATTTCACAGGAATTGTTATTTAAATTAGGATTCACAATAAATAAATAACTTGTTTTTATATACATAAAAATATAAGCACTTAAAAAAGTGCAGTTTTAAAAATTATTAGAAAGAGACTTTAAAACGATGCTTCGCAGTTTTAATGATTATTGGTAACAGTTTAGACTTTCCCTGTGATTCTTGTCCTTACTTGTAAATCTTTTTTAGCTTTGCCATTTTGCTTCTGGTTTTTCTAACTACCGCATTAAACAATAATGATGCTTTCGTGCAATGCTCATGTTTCTTTAAACATATCTTTTGGGCGAGAGGCAGGAACGCAGCTTGAATCTTTCATCAAAGGCAATAAAAATGTTTCGGAACTGTCGCCTGTGTAACGTCCATAAGCTACTTCGAGGGCAAAAGAAGTCAGAATGCTAGGTTAGAATATATACCTATTTAACGGGCAGAGGAAAATAAGTTGCTGACAGGTACCTGAGGCCAGCTTACGCAACTAAGGCAATATGGGCACCTCTGTTATCCTGGCCGAAACCGGTACTTCAAACAATCAAAGGACTACATTGCCCCGCTCCTCGTTCGAGCGCCGTCCCCGACGCGTCCCCTGGTACGTGTCCTAAATCACCTGCAAGAAGCATTCACGAGCTAACCATGCCAGTCGTTGACATTCGACGTGGTTGAGGCGGTGCCTGCCATTAACATCAGAGATCGCTCTTGGCAGTGCATTAGACTTCGAGTTTCGCTTGGCTTAGGGACAAAGTTCAGAATAAGTTGTTCTGTCGACCATCAGCATGCCCGTGTGGGGGCGTTAGCGCGCAGATCCCCTTAAGCAAGTATATTAGGGGTAATCTTTAAAACGGAACTTCCCAGGTGGTCTATGGCTAGTGCTGCTTCAGGTGTTGATAGTTTTCTTGTAGAACACGGAGATGGGGTTGATGCCGGAGGCAAGCGTCATTCTTGGCCCATCCGTCGCACATGCACTTTCTTCGCACCGCTGCAACATGTCGCAAGCGGTAGAGATCAAGATATAAACCCCAGTGAGTCGAGTCCGCCTTTCGCTGCCGCCAATGTGGCGTCCCAATTATTCTGAACTCTGTTCCTAAGCCACACGAAAATCGAAGTCCAATGCACTGCCAAGAGAGATATCTGACGTTGGTGTCAAGCACCGCCTCGACCGCGTCGAATGTCGGCGACTGGCGTAGTTAGCTCGTGAGTACTTTCTGTAGCACTGAGTATGTTGTGATGGTTGACGCGAGAGGTGTACCAAGGGGCGCGTAGGGCTACGCGCGAAAGGGGAGAGGAACGATGTAGTACTTTGATTGCTGACATTATTAGTTTTGGTCAAATAAACAGAGATAGATGTATGGCTTTAGCTGCGAAGGCTGTCCTCAGGGCCATATTAGTGGCTTATTTCCTTCTGTCCATGGAATATATATATTCTACTCTAGCATCCTGCCTTCTTTTGCCTTCGAATGAGCCTCAGAACGCCAAAGTCACACTTTACAACACTTGCACATACAGTACAAAAAAACAGCAAACGATAAGCTCAAGCTAGCCTTTGATTTCAAGTAGTGTTTCGGGAAAGCCGGCTAACTTAGCATTGTAAATCAAAATAATTTTTTCGCACAGCTGAATCACACTGTAACTGTTCTGCTAATACTTAAAATTTATGGTGCTTACTACTTTCTTGAGTCTAAAAACGCATAGTTAAAGGTAGGCTATTTTATATAATAATTTACATCGGTGTTAATATGTGCATGTATATCAGTTTGATCCGCAAAAGTCGACGCTTGCAATTCTTTGATTAAAAAAAGAAATTGAAAATAGCTTGCTAATCCGTCCTAATATTATTTTATAATGAAATAAACTAATTGCGTTTACTTCTTATGTGGGACTCGTTTGAGGCGGCTAGCTTAAAATTCGCATTCGTGTGGATTCGCAGATGCGTTTGCGTGAGTTTGCGACTTGTTTTGAGAGGCCTTGTTTGCGTAAATTTTTGAAAATCTCAATGAGCTTTTGGCTGTACTTGGCATGAATAACGTTTTGAACCAGTGATTCTGCAGAAGTGTGTTCCTGGAGGGGTATCATATGCCGAGAACGGAGGTATCACCTAACAGCACCGAATGTGTCCCACCTTCGATGTCACGCTACACACTTCTCAAGTACGGATGGATTACGGTTAGCCGGATTTCGGTGCGTTTTTCTGCATCGGTGGACTTGGTGTGCGTCTCTTGTACACTGAGTTTCTTCCAGTTTGTCGTAGGTTCTTTTATGCTTCATGCATGGTGAATGGTGGATTACATCCATTGCAGTGCTATTTGTGCCTGTAAAACATATGTCAAGGTCACGGGACACTTTGAAATTTCATTGTTAATTAATTTCGCGACCCTGATTTAGTGTTGATGTCATCTTCGCGAAATGTGTTACATAGGGTCTCAATAATCGCCCAGCCGTGAGTTCAACTTTGATATGAGCCTGTGTTTGAGGTGGAACCAGAAGCAAAAGACTGGCTACTTGGGAGCCTGTAATTGATTGCTTGGATACATTTGCATCCTGTTGCGATCTTGAATGCTTGCTTTTCAAGGTATTATCTGTTGCTTACGCATGCATGTTTCAGCTTTGCAGTGTGTTAAGCTTTCACCCCTCGACCTTTTTTTCTCTTAAGTTACCATGGGCTTACAATGGCTGCGGACTGGCATTTGACGAATCTGTGGGATAATGGAAAATGGGGTGCCTCCTTGGTCTTGTGATGTGTATCACGTCGTGGACAATGCCTGCGTGGTTAATGACATTGCGATAGGTGCCGCCTCGTTTGGCAGGAGCATTGGAAAATCACATGGACGCAGGCTAAATTGATGAGACAAATGTGAGATTAACGTTGACATGATAGGAAAGCTTGTTGTGCCGTTGAAAGAAAGATGGCGAATTGCGACGGTGATTGTCAACCCTGAAAAGAAGAAAATGGGGGTAGGTGCTGCAGAGCTTTTCGAGATGCATGTTATGTTGTTTTCAGGTCATCCATTTGTAACGCATGAAACTTATTTGTTTGTGTATGCACGGAGTTTTTTCTGTTGGATGAGATCCATGGAGAAAAATTAGGCAAGTTTTCGCTGTTCGTGGCCAGCACCTTCAAGTTTGTTCGTTGCGCTGAACAATTGTGGAATGGATACGTTTGAGTTGTCCTGGCGGTTTGTTGGACGGTGTGTTATTTCAAAAGGAGGGATTGCAGCGAACGAAGTCCCATTTGCTGTAGAACTTGAGAGAAGTCTACCACCTCCTTGGCTTTACTTGGTGTCAAGGTCATTGCAGGTCCAAAGTACGGAGTAAAATTTTCTT
Organism: Taenia hydatigena; assembly: GCA_036345935.2. Taxonomy (NCBI): domain Eukaryota; kingdom Metazoa; phylum Platyhelminthes; class Cestoda; order Cyclophyllidea; family Taeniidae; genus Taenia; species Taenia hydatigena. Next base: position 74,470 of record JADWOT020001134.1, read on the forward strand.
CCATGGGGCCTTTTGTAGGGAGCATTAGGTTGTTTAGCTAACAACACCGGGTGTCGATTTTGTCTTCGAGATTCGCTTACTGCATATGGTATTCGTCAGTGCAGCATTTCTGTGTTAAATGGCCTCTCATCAAGGGCAGATCGTGATAGCGAGCTGCCTTGCTGACCTACATCTGCTCTCCTGCCGGCCGGTTATAGACCACTTTTTAACAACATCGCGGACTCGTCGGGCTGTCACCAGCATCCATCGCTGTCGTTGGTGGTGATGGCGAACAGGAATGCGGACGTAGGAGCCGACCCATATGAAACTACTAAGACTGCACCAAGCGCCTTTGAACTCGTCACTGTCGTTGGCAGCTGTGGTGCTGCAATCATTCGACTTACCAATCCTACCGAAAGTTCCTTTGCTCAGTGTGGTCTAATCATTCACTCCGGACATGAGGTGTGGCTTTGTGCTTGGAGGACTTATGAACGACTGAGTACGGTACGTGAGTGCCACGCGAGAGCAAAACAAAAGTGAACCGGTAACTTTGTGAGCATGTCGAATAAGTTGAATTATATGTTGTTGTCCCACGATTATTCGTTTTGCATGTTCGTTTATACACTAAGATGTTGAGATTTTGCCGCTTTTGCCGCTATGGTACTAGATGAAGCCGATGTCAGATGGGTATGAAATGATTGGAAAGGCAGTTGTATTATTATCGTTTGCCTGATGTTTGGGGCTTAAGACGTAAGTTATTGGACCGTATCCTTGCATGGGCAACTTTCCGGAGGCATTTTTAATTACGTCCACGTGTGATTGCTGCAGTGAGTGGGATGACTTATTTGTCAGGTGAGCTTAATTTCTGAGCGAAACGTAAAGTGTTCAACGACTTCATGCTCCATTTGCCTCTGCAGATTCTTACCTACGCAGCTTATGCGACACGAAGTTGTGCGATTTAAGGATTCTTTTGTGTGTGCTAACAGTCATCTGGTAGTCGATGGTATTGAGTGTAGTTCCGTTATCTGGGGCAAGTGGTTGGACTTGTCTTTGCACGTTTGCGATGCAACAGTAGATTTCAGACTGGTAATCATTTTCAGACCTTAACTGTTCTGTCACTAGTTGTCGTGGTGCCGCATCATTGACAGGAGTTTAACCTTTCGCTTTTGGGCCCGTATTTCCTCCACTAGTCATGGACACGTGTGATGGCTCGCACATTGCCCCATTTCATACGGAATTTGCTTACACCATAGGAGATGGGGGTGGCTGACGACGCAGTACTCTTGCCGGGGAGTGCATGGAGGACGGTGCTGGACAAAGCAGAGACGGCTATGTAATTCACCCGTGGTTTGTTAGATGGCGGATTTTAGTGATGGGGCCATCTATTTGCCTCGTCGTTATACCTTAATGGAGTGGGTAGTTGGTATGCTAAATACGTGTATGTATTCTATCAGAGAATGACGTCTCTCCGTCTCCGGGAGGAGAAAAGTTGAGGGCGCCGTAGCGCGTATGCATGAATTGGTGATGGAGATGTTCCATTGCGCAACCGCGGCCTATTTTCAAGATCAAATGACAGCTGCGGCATGTTTTACCTCAACAGATGTGGAAGTGTTTTGATTTTGTTGGGTCGCAGTTTACTGACGCGAGTGGAGTGTACTTCGAAATAGCGTCTCCATTTGGTGCTCCAATCCTACCGCTAAGTGTGCCGCGAATAGTCAAAAGTAGGATGCTACTACTTAGCCTTGAAAATAGCTTTAAAATGTGGTGAACGCGTATCTTGTAGATGGTCGGATGGGCATGAGGAGGAAGGGTTGTGTTTAAGGAGAAGAAAACAAGGTATTCCCAATTATTTTGCATAGGGGCGTGTTTGGCAAGAAGGCGTCATGTTGTCTGTTCAGCACGCGGTATCTTTAAATGGATGTGACGGTTAGCACTACGATTAAGCAACTACGTGAATTTGAACAGCATGATGAACGAAATGGTCAGATGAGATGGAGGTTTTGGTAGGCGGCCATATCGTTGAATGGATTCAAGTAACATCTATTAGTGTGCTTGAAGGCCTTTGCATCGTGTCTTCGCCTTGTCGACAGATTAGTGAAGTCTCCCTCTAGTTGTTCATTTTTGTCTTTAAACATAGCAGGGTCGTTTGATACACGTTACAATGCAAGTGGATTAAAGAATCGCCAGATAAGAAGTATTCTGAGAAGCTTTTTCATGAGACTGGACTCACATCAAGTAAAGTAGGCACTGGCTATGAAATTGGTAGCTGCCTTCTGGGTTCTAGGAACTTATGTTGTTAAGGTAGATGGATTATTTAAAAAATTTTCACATTCTCATAATGGTTAAGTATTGAGCGAATTATTTTAAAGATAAATACATGGCGTTGCATTGTTTTATGAGCTGAAGGCATGCAAAGGAAGTCTACATAATGTTATTGCTTGTAAAGTTTGACGCAAAGTAATATGGTTAAATTAGATGAAAGCGAATTCATGTTGTTTCTTCGCTACTTTATAATGAAGAATTTTGTCCCTAAATATGAGGACTTCGGCGACCTTGGGAATATCATAATGTCACGCTGATAGGACGCAATTGCGAAGCAAATGTGGGCAATAGAAAGAAAACTATGCATATATGGAGTGGGAGCCGAATAGGTTCAAAAACAAGAATGCTAAAGCACAATGTTGAAACCTTTGCTAAACAATATTCGGAAAGCAGTTGAGTAGTTATGGCGTGGATAGAAACTGTGAGGTGCAGTGGAGAAAGAGAAATGCAGAAAATAGGTGTGGTGGTTTGAAAAATGCGGCAAGGATATGAAGGAATAGGGGATGAATATTTAAAAACTAACAGAGGTTGCTTTAGACTAGCATTTGGAAGGAATAGAGTGACTACCAAATGAGGAATAAACGTGCACATTTGCAGGAAAATGAGATTGACATAGAGACTGCTTTACAAGGGGAAGGAGAAAGAAAAGGAAATGAGGAAGAGGAAGAGAATTTCATCCGCATAACCTTATGTTGCAAAGACAGCTGTAGCCTTCCGAGACCTTCTTGAAAGCAAAAGAAGGCATACTGATAGTGTAATGCTTATATTTTGTACTGAATGTAGCCGCATTTATTAAGCGCGGTTTAGATGCGATTGGTGTTGTGACGCAATCTGTCTGTGATTACTAAGAAATAGGAAGCTATGTGAAGATCGCATGCATATTCCGAGATTCGATTTCTTGCATAACCTTTTCACTTGCAGTGTACCGCTTTTCGAATAAGCACGGTTCATTGTAAGAATTAAGCAACGCTAATCAATAGATTACGAGCATATGTGGCGTTGACACATTCCAGAATTGTCTTCTATTCAAGGCGTTTCACATTTTATTTCCTCAAATGTGACCAGTCTGGTGCTACAGCTCCTGGAATGCTGTTTGTACTGAGGGGATACAAGGCCTTTCCATTCTCGCTACTGTACTGCCTTTGGAAGGCATTGACAATGGTTTCTCATTCATTTAACCGTCCTGTTCATAAAGCTTGTCTCTTTTGTTGCTACCAGAAGAACGCCGGTAAGAATTTTACTTCTTTTCGAACGTGCAAAAGTTTGTGCATAACTGTGATCCTTACGAACGCATCGCCGTATACAACGCTATGCAAATTCTCTCACCCGTATTGTGCTACAGAATTATAGTGCTGTTGTCCCGCATACCAATATTCAAAGTTCACATCTAGATTAGTGTCTGATGATCCATTATTGAAACCTGTCCACATTAGATTGTGTCAAATGCCCTAACATTGGGTCACAAAAACACCTGACGTTTCGCTGAGCATCTCATGCAAAGCCTGGCATTCGTGTAAGTGATAGCTTGTTCCTATTCTTCGTTGTCCCCATGAGGCCATATTAGTCACAGTTGCCCTCTTAGTGGCAGCATTCTGTACAGTTAGTTGGACGCCTAATTAAAAGTCTGGAAAGTCTAAAACCAATACAGACCAGAGCATTTACACTGGTCCTTTTTGCATTTCATTATGTTCCATCCAATTTTTGGTGCTGTTCAACACCTCGCTTGTTCTGTGCGGTCTTTAGCAGGTTTCATCCATCTGTAGAGAAGTCAACATTTTTTTCGAATTTAAGGTAAGGCTTGTAGACTATGCAAAGTTAATTAATTTATCTTCTCACTGTCTGCTTCTCCGCTTTTATCTGCTCGTATTCTGGCCATCTGTTTGGCATGGAAGACCAGTTCTCCCATACAGAAAGGCTGGCAAACTGTGTGTGAGAAGAAATGAAAACAACCGCTTTGTCGCTCCTAGGTTCAACATCCTAAGGTTGATGAAAGACCGCAGCAGAAATCGATTTTCTACGGCTGTGGCGGTCTCAAAAACCTTGTCTTTAATTGTCTATGCTATCAGATGGCTTACTTCTTTTAGCATATGTGATAGCAGGCGAGACATACCGCCTCTACAAATTGCTAGAAGTTGAATAAAATTGGATAAAAGCATGACAGTGTGTTGTGGTGAGATTTATTCGTCTTTGCATTAGCTCACAATGAAAAATAGTGGTAGTTAACGCCTTGTTTGCTAAAAGTCGTGAAGGATACATGATTTTTGTCAGTAGCATCATGATTAGGCGATAAAAGAAGACGCCCTGCTCTGTCATTCCTGCACCGCATTGTGCCATTTTACATCAGGGTACGTTGCGCTGAGATAGTCTGTGCCTCCATGCGCAGCTATGCTCGACAACATTTTTTTAGACCACAGGCAAAAGAAATCTGTGGAAACAGCACGTCTGATCCCAACTCGACCAGGTAGAATCAGCAAGCATCAATCCCGACAGGTTTTTCTTTTATCACACGACTTTGGAGTTCTACCCATTCATCTGCATGCCACTCAATCACCATCAGAGATTAGGCACATTGACTTAACTCCTCTTTGACGCCCCATCGTGAGAGCAAGGAGAACCAAAATACCCCACCTACTCAGTCTAGCACAGAGCTTACTTCTACCTACTTACTAAAGTGTCTGTAGGTGTGCTCTTGCTGCTCACCGGCTACTAGTCATCCTTCTTTCACCGCATCTTTTACACTGCAAATGATCAAAGATCATCTAAGATGTGCAACCTTGTCCTCATTGTTCTCTTAAATGCAGAAGCCATTTGGCAGAAAGAGTACCGTAGGACTAGGTACGCGTTTGAAAAATCACTGGGTTTGTGTATATTGGTCGGATCATTCCATTATTCTGAGACAAAATCGAATACCTATTGCATACTTAATTTTGACATGCGTTAAGTGGTTTCGCGTAAGGAAAGCAAGTATACAGAGACACTACTAAAATTTGCCCACTGCCACACCCTAGAGGCCAACTCATCCGTGCACCCAATTATCAGTCATCGACGGCAAAGTTTTACACAATTCTCTTCACAAGAACGCCAAAAGGATAGGCGTAATTTAAGGGAAATCCCTATCAAATCATACAGCAATGCTATAGGGTGTGAAATATGTGGAAGGTGATTGGTTCCCAACTGCGGAAACATCAAGGACCTCTGTGATGACCAATCCTGAAGTTCATTCTGAGTCCTGGGTGTAATTTCGGTTCTAAAAGTGTAATAAAGGGGGACAATGAGATTTCATTAAAGAGAAAAAGAGAGGCGAAAAAAGGTTGTACTTATCAACTATAACCAAGCTTGGGGAAGGAAAGATACTACGGGACGAATCGGGACTCAATTTCTGCTACTGTAGCATTTTATGTATTAGTCATGGAACGCTGGGAAGCAACCTAAAGAGGCATATAACTGCTGAGGTACCTACCTAATTGCTACGTCAGCCGTGCTCCAGTAGGTGCTGACGTCGCAAATCCGCTGTCGCAAGTTACATCGAGCATAGGGACCCATTTGCTACGCCTTATGCTTCTAGACTCATGTCAAATAATCTTAATGCTCCTCTTGCACCGTTTTCACATGCACCCAAATAGGCGGCTGTAGAATAGCTGTTGCAGCACAAATGCGTGACGAGGTTGTATGAGCTAAAGCCATGCACTCCTGCAATGTGAGTCGCAATGGGATCTAAAATTGTGCCGAAGTGCAGTGCTTAGCGGAGGTGATTAGTAAAATCAATGTCGGCAAATTTTAACGAAGATGGCAGTTAAGCCAGAGGCGACACAAACTCCAACCAAATACGGGAATGATAGGACTGTATGACAACGCGCATTAAGTGTGCAAAAAACGCTGGCTAGAGAGAGTGACATGCCGAGAAACACTTACGATTGAAAGGTGCTTGGAGGACACCACGTCAAAGATTGACTGCGGTACAGTAGTTCATGAAGACGGCAAATATGTAGGCGCTGGAATGGGGTCTTTAGAGTGTATGGATCCAAATGACAGGGCTGCGATGCTGCTATCATGTGTGTGAACAAACACACGACTTCTCTGCTGGCTTCTTTTTAGTCATTCCTCAAGCCAAGGACCATAACGTAACGCTGAAAAGGTACTCTGAGGCCATTTTGACGTTCCTTAGTTAGCAACAAGTCCCTTCGAATTCCCACACCCCATAGCATGATTGTATGATTTGATAGATTTTCGAATGCACAAGCCGTTCTTTCTAACAGTCATGCGGATGTCATAATAGAGATGGCAGCTTCAACAGCAATTGTTGTCAAATTGCGCGAGTGAGTAAGGAAGAGAGAAGGGTGGCGCTCAAATGCTTTTCCCTCTTGCAATGCTACAAGAATGATAAATGAGACAAAATTTTGGTGCAAGGAAAGCCGCAATTAATTGCAACATCGACTGACTGAACGACTAAGCATAAAATTTGAAATTTGAGATATAAATAAAAAAGACAGTACTCAGCTGTTTTTATAGCAAAATCACCAAAACTATATTGTGATTCTCACTAAATTGCGCTTTACTGATGATCTGTCCTTCACTGAATCAAAAGAAACCTTGCATGGAACATTTTTTGCATGCATTAATCCCAGTCAGTGGTAAAAATCAATCTAAATTACTTGTTTAATATGGTAAGGAACGTGATAAGAAGCTCTTTTGTAGTTAAATCCTCTTCTCTTATTGCCTTAAATACTTCTGAGTAAAACCCTGTAGATGTTGAATAACATAAATTACTGCTTACGTTGTTTATAGGTGAAGGTTTTATACCAAGTCGTATGAAGCAATTCACTGCGTATTAAGAAAATAATTTTTGGAATATATGCTGACTGCTAATTTATGCATGAGAGGCTTGATAAGAATTCATAAGACCCAAATCATTCATACCTGAGTTATATGCTTACGATTCGATCGCTAAAGAGGCCATGCTTAGCAAATTTTGCTCCAGTCAAACTCGTCGCATTCTTGCATAATTCATGTTCTGTAAAGTCATTCTCACCAAGCATTTCTCATTAATTAAGATAAGACTACTTCTCATTTTCTCCTCACTGATCCTTCGTAGCTAGAAATTTGTCTTTATGGTAGTAATACAAGGCGAATGCGATTATGCGCAGACCTGATGCACCACAGGAATCTCTTAGGTGTTTCCTTTCCCCTCCTTTGCTTACTTGCGCATTTAAATAGCCGTTAATTGTGAAGCAAGCTTATTTTGAAGTCTCTAATTAATTCATCCAATCATGCTATAGGATATAGAGCATTAAGGGCAGAACCTGTCACAAAATAAGGCAACAGCCTCGAGATATCCATTCGACGTCACTTTTCGATGCTTGGCGGGAACAATGGCTGAATATATTGAGGAGCGAAGTCTAAGCACACTCTACCCATGCAGTCCATAAGGTCTTAATCATTTGTTTGCCATGCTTCAGCAGTTAAACACTCCAATGCACGCGAATTATAGCCTATCTTGAGTCCGCCGGTCGATGAGCCAGCCGCACCGCCTTCTTGCCATCTAAATCCGACTAACTCTGTACAAAAATTTCCAGCATTGCGGTCAACCTAGCAACAAGGTAAGTCTGTTAGGCATTAATGAGAATTCTCATTGCAGCTTCTAATCATAATTGCATTCTGTCGAGTTGCCTTTTCCAACTAGCTTTTTTTGCGCACTTCAATGCTGCCTTGAATAGTGGTCATACAAAGAATTCCCACCTTAGAACGCTTTGTACACTTAGTGGTAAAAGTCACGATAAAAACCACATCTAAGTGCAGATTAACGGTTTTGAATGGAGGTTGAGTGTCTCCCCTGGCTTAAATACTATCTTCGTCATAATTTGTGGACATGGACTTACGTGTTCCATCACTTTCGACCACTCACCTTGCCTCCCGCGACATCGTTTTCCACCAGCCAGTTATTCGCCACTGCCTCAATTTCGGTTTGTTATCTGGTTAGATTCGGCCTACTTTTCATCAACCGCCTGTGTCGTCTCCTCTCAGCCCTTCCCCGAACCACCATCTTCCAACTCTCTCGTTCAAAATGTCAATGGGCCAAAAGAGAAAGCATAGCTGAGAGTAGAGAGATGTTACCCCACAACTTTCTCAGACTCTGCTCTCTCTTGTCCTCTTCCTCCATTCCTCATTCGCATGCGTTGTTTCAGCGCCGTTACAACTAATATCCCATTGTGTTTTACTTATAAAAGCAAATTCATGGGTAGCGACTGTAAGTGTGTCGCTTGTTGGAAACGCATTCCTTCCATAAAGTTGATTCCTACATACGTGATTTAAGCAGATGGTCACAAAAGTAGGTGCATTAAGGAATACGGGAACAAGCGGAAGAATGAGGGGAGAAAATAAAGAATTTAGTGCCACGGAACTGTGGAGACATCCAACAATGAATTCTCCTCATCCTCTTTTCTACTTCATTATTGTAGACATCTCACCTTCGCCCCTCACCCAACTAGTCCTTCGTCCCTTTTGGATAACCAACCATGTTACTTCCTCTCCACCAGAAAGGAAACCATCAAGCCATTGTTCCTCCCGGTGCAAGGCAACAGTTGGCTTCGATCACATCTTTGCTAGCTCCACAACAATCATTAGGGAGTGGCTCGACAATTTTTAGTTCCGGTCTTGCATCGCCCTAATCGTCCCTAAACGTCCAAAAATCATTTGCCCCAAAAAGAAGTTTGAGGAGTGCAAGGGCGCGGAAAGGCAGTTTCGATATGGCAGTGCATTTAATTCAAGATACATTAGCATTGGTGGTCATTCTTATTCTCTCACCTCCATTACATGCGATATAATGCAAGAAATTCAACGAAATTGAAGAGGCACATGCCCAAATGAATTCCACTCCTGCGAAACCGCCTACAAGGGATCCTGTCTAAAGCCCACACCAGACGGCGCTAAGAGACACCACGTGGCAAGTGCTGCTAATCGGATTAGAACTGCTCCTATTAGTCATTTCGCTTCGCCACGCTGTCGTCCCTACTATTCCGTTATTTGTCAGTGCCCTCCTCCTGATTTATTTATCCTTGCCTTTAATCTGCTTTTCATCTGCTACTTCCGTCACTCCCACAGACGTCAGAGGGCCAAACTAGATGGATATCGTGGAATTTAGAGGTAAGTTATGCTACCGACCCCTCATCCTTTCCTCTTCAGCTATGCCGTTTAAAAAATTTTCTCTATCGAGTCAATTTTGCCATATTTTGCGCAGTCACATGGCTAGGTAAGTGAATATGTGGATCAATTTAGGGAAAAATGAGAAAAAGGGGGAGAAAAAAGATTACTGCACCAGAGCACCTTTCCTTTGTCTTTTTTTCAGCGGAACATTCATGTTTCTCTACTCCCATGGTAGGAAAATGGACTTAAAATCACTAAATAAGCAGCAGCACCATGAGACCTTCTTAAACATTACAGCACAGTACGCGAGAATGAGCTTGGCTGAAGCTGACTAGACTCGTCTAAACTCAGAACAGACTGGCTTAGTCACCTAGACTAGATTATGACAGACTTGGATAAAATAGGAAAGAAGGTGGTTGACAAGGCTATTTGACCTATCTTCCATGCCGCATCCCTAAAGACGCTTTACACATTAACCAATGAAGTCAACCCCTGCACTCTAATTTGGCCCACCCAACAGAGTTGACGCAACGTCATGCCATGTGAACTGAGGTCTGATTTTTCTTTCCCGCAGATATTAAAGATTAAGGCACACATGTAAGAAGCAAGCCTGATAACATCTTTAAAATGGGTGGAGAATTGTTCTCCCTTCTATTGCCACACATCAGCCCATCTTTGCTGAGCGTCTCCTTCGTTTTCCATTAAGCTCAATAGGCTCCCAATTATTGTCCATCACATTTTCACTTGCGGTATGCTCTCCACGCATTCAGCTCAACCGAAAAAAAAGGAATGAGTACACCCTGCATTACATTTCATTACCTTTATTTTTCACCATTGTTGACACGGGAAAATCTCGCTCCTCTGTCTCTCCTACGCTTCTCTCTCATTCCCCCCCTTTGAATCCAGACAATTTTTCCCTTCCTGCTACTTCTACTCCATCATCCGTTAACGCCCTCCTTGTTAGCCCCTTTTCGCCTCCTCACTAGCCCCACCCGTGAATATGGCATAATTGAATGATACGATGACTTATAACCTCTTCGCGAGCAAAGGTGAGCACGTTGTTTCTATTTCTTACTTGCTGCTTAATCCTTTTATTCTTGCATAGAATGCCTTTACCTGACGCCTCACAATAACGTGCTAGAATGTGGATCCCGCTCCAAACCGCTTACTTATTCCTATTATGCAACCGCGCTTGTCTGTTTACCCAAGTTTGTGTGCATGTTTTCGTTCACTTTTATTTCCATCCTTTTAGAGAGTCGCCTTAATTGGTAGGAACATGTGAGTGTGCTTATCCTCTCCTCCCAACTTATCTTTTTAGCCGACCAAATCAACAGTTCTGTTCTGAATAAAGTAGGACCATTTTGGTTGTTCGTCAGGTGGCTAGTTGGATGCCCATTTGACCTCAGCTCATTGCTCACCTATCAGCTTACTTCATTACCTTTTATTACATTTTTCCTTCACACGGTCTCTCAATTGCCTGTGCTATTTTAAACTGAAGTAGACACGTCCAATGAAACTGGCGAAAGTCTCACGTCATGTAAGGACAATTTGTTTTCTGCGGGGCGCATTAGGAGACAAAGGAGGCACTCACTGACGATGCGTTTATATGGGGCATGAGAAGAGAGGCGTAGACAGGAGGAATCCTCTCCACTCATTTCAAAGATGCCATCAGACCCACATCTTATGTGTCTCCCTTAACCCCTAATATCTGCGAGAAAGGAAGAGATGATCTCAATTTTACATGGCATGGATTTCTGTAAAGCTGACTCCGCTGAAAATATATAAGGCACCTATGAGAATGGAGCATACATAATAGATAAGAAATCGGTAACCTACCACTAAAGATTGCCATTGAGGTAACTAAGATGCATTTTTGATGTGCATTCTTAATCCTATGCTTGAAATAAACATTGTTTTGCATTGCAAAAGGGAATGATGGTCTTTGGGTTTCTTTGATTGGAGCTAGGCAACATGAACGGTCAGCTAAATGAGACAGAGAATGGGTTAAGATAGAGGCAAAGAGATGAGGAATTGCTGAATTAAAGGGATTTAGGACATAGTTGGACAAAAGAGGATTGCGAATGGGCACTGTAGGGTGATTTCGCACAGTGATGTGGTGCAGCTTTCTTTATTCCTTCCCTTTTTCCTGCCACAATGTCCTAAACTTACTCAGCTGTCCACTCACCTTGATATGTGGTTACACTTTAGGGAAATTGCCCTGACGGAAGAAATTTTTAATTTGTTTTAAGTGGCGCACTCGAAGAAGCCAGTCATAGTTCACTTTCCATGTGTGTACACCGGATCCCAGTTGTGATAATATTGAATTAGTGCGTGAAAATGAATTTGGGTAGGAGGGAGAAGATAGCACAGGCGGGAAGTGGGTGTTGACATCAATAACATACCCCTAATTTCTATAATACTCATCCACTTTGGCCCTTTCGACGTATCTAAGACAAAGGAGTACATAATGTAGAGTGACGAGGAGATGGAGAGGGTCGCGACAGAAGTGCTAACGAACAACTGAGTGGCAAGAACAACAGCGCGGTGAAATGAGATTAATAACTGCTGAAGATGCGACACAGAACAGTATGGCTGACGGTTTGTTCTGTGATTAACAAATTCGAATCTGACACGAATAAACCAATTGGTAGCAAGTGTCTTGCAGTGGCCCTCAGTGCCATCTGGTGTGCGCTTTTACAGCATCCCCTTTAGGTCATTATGCGAGAGCAGGCATAACTTGTCTTCGAAATTTTCTACCTTGGCCAGGCTTTGTGCATCCTTGTGCATTCTACGGAGCCAGAAGAGAATGAGAAGAATCACCAACGCTAATGTGCTTTTGCTTACATACGCTGCCCTCCTGTTGATAGAGATCCTCGTCTTTTGGCCCTTGATGATTTCCTTTTGCAAGAACGCCTATCAGAGATTTGGGAACAGTAAGGGCAGTGTAAGATATGATTCATTAGAGACACTAGCGATCACTCCTTGCAATCGCATGGGTGCCAAGACCAATTGTTGCCTTGCACAAGGGAATACAGTGGCAGTGATTGTACATCGCCGGTGGAGAGGAGGCATCATGATTGTTCGGCTATAACAGGCAAATGAATAGTTGGGTGCGAGGCAAATTCGAGATGTCTACGGAGGGGAAGCAAAGTAAAGAACGAGGAAAGTCCATAGTCGGATGCCTCTGCACAGTGCTGAGGCACTGCGTTAATTGTACTCACAGCCAAGAATTCCAGCTAATCATGCAAGAACCGACTTTTAGAAGGAGCAAGAGTTTTAGAGGGCAACAAAATTAAGGGCGCTATCAAAAGTCTTACCTTGTTAAGTGAAATACGCCAGGTTACCAACTGTGACAATGGTGGAGCTGCGCATGCAAATGAAGATGGGAAGGAGGTGAAGAAGATAAAGCAAGAATTAAGGAGAAGCTGGTGGCTTGACTTGTCGACAATTTTCACGATTCGCACTCCTTTTTGCTCTTTGATCTCCATGGAAATTGGTGGAGGCGGTGGGGGTGGTCGGTGAGAAGTATACTTAAGGCCAGTGGATGACGAAGCGGGACTGAAACCCTGATGAAGAATTGAATGGTTGGAACGCCTATAACGCGGAAGTCTTTATGGGTGCTCTCATCGATGGCAGATGTCCTTCTTTAGTCATGCCAAGACTTATTAACTAGCAATGGATTTCATGACAGATGTCCTTTACGATTCGATTCGTTCACTCCATCGTCTTTGGGCTAGGACATACACAGAACAGTAGGAATAGCATACAACTCGCTCAAGGTGCACAATATACAATGCTTAAAATTAAGGACCTCGACTACTTTTGGTCTGGAATTAATTTATTATTAATAGCACTTGTAATCTGGTGAGTAAAGCAGTTCTGTCGCATTTCCATTTTAATAAGTTTGCTCAATCTGGAATGGCTAACTTCAAAGCGTGACATATAAAGTAGTTTTTAAAGAACTTGCTATTGTTTTTTTTTTATCTGGACTGAGCGATGCGAAGTTATATTGCGTGTAATTATAGCGTTTTTACGTCTACGCATAATCTGGAATGTGCTTTTCATTAAAAATCCATTTTTGGGGTCAGAACTACCGTCATCTTGCCTCTAAGTATAGGAAGAGGCGAATTTTTTAATGTATCCATTGTATATCCCTAAATGTTATGTTGAATTTAATATGGGAAACGCATTATTATCTATAACCATCAAGAGCTAGTCATCTATCAAAAGCGCCATGCACGAAGATGCTGCAGTATAATCCTTAGCAGCGGCTCCACGACGTCACACTGATGGTCAAGGAAAATCCAACCTGTGGCAGAAGAAACCAAAGGGAATCCAAAATGGTTTTCACGTCTTACATCCTCCTTCAGTGTGTTAGTTAATAAGCAACCTGCCTGCACTAAGAAAAAACATCTTTTTCCATTTTTACCTCTGTCTTTTAGCCTCCCAGGTAACAAACTAACCGAAAGATAATTTCCTTTGTAATTCATTCATGGCAGCGGCTTCACTGAATTTGCTCGATTAGCTATTCCAAAGCCTGTTCCCAACTAGAGAGACGTTCTACCTTCTGAATACGAAGTTTTTCATCCGATTCTCTTACCATCCTGATCATTAAGTATCTCTTAATAGCATACTTTGACGAAACCCCAAAAAGGCGAATAAGGGCTGATAGTAGGTTTTGCTAAATTTGCCTATGAGTTGAGACCTTGCTGTTCCATGAGCAATGAATGAAATGCGTTCATGCAATTCTGCAGAAAATTGAGCGAGTCACAGCCAAAGCAGACTCACTAAGAAGAGTGCACGAGCGCCTGGCTGCTTGAAAAGATGGCATCAACACTTTTGGCTACGATATTGACAGTTATTGAACTGACTGCTAGGAGTGTCGGCCTTGAATTTACAGTGGAAATCATGCCAGTGATACTTTTCAGGTACAGATGCATCGCGATTGAATTGTCATCTTCCCTTACTACTTTAGCAATTGAATAATTAAACTGTTTTTGTTGGAAAATAAGTAAGGTGGGTATCTCATTTGCGACGCCTTAAGCAGCGGATGTTAAGGCTACTCACTTTTAGAAGCGTGCTACCGTAGTCCCGAGGCTGGAAGCACTTGTAGCCAATTTTAAGATGAAGCCTTGTTGGAGACGACCAACGTCTAGTAGAGGATCCTCTGCATCTTGCAACTTCAGTGCTCATCACCCTCATACATAGGTGTATACAAGTATCTTGGCAATTCATCACTGTACACCAGTAGACCTGATTTAATTAGGTTAAGGAGATTGTTAACAAAAGCGAATCGCATTGCCACAGATACATGCCATTCACAGACAACTAGGCTCTCCACGGATCTAGTCTCCCTTTACCATTTAGACACGTAGGCACACGGACTTTCCAGGGTTCTTATAAAGACTCTTGAATTCCATCACCGATTCTTCTGAAAGCGTCACTTATCCTTCGACGGATGCTACTTCATCCAGCCGGCGCAAGGTCATCCACTCGTACGTTAGCTTTGTCAGGCTCCTGGGCCAACTCCTCTTCCTCTCGCGCCTCGGCCACTTCCTCACCCTCCTGGGCGTCAGGTATTTCGAAAAGGTTCTCCTCTAATTCTCATACAGCCTCCTAATTTGGCACCATTGCATCAGAAACGCGATGTGAGACGAATGCAAGGAGGAGAGGAAGGCAGAGCAGACCCGAATGCAATCGCATTTTGCATCTTTGCAGTGCTAACGAAAACTGCATACGAACGTGGTCTGTGCCGCCTCTGTCACATATTTACATTCGTATACGATTGTTTGTTTAACATTCGTATTTCACTGTTTATACGAGTAGGCGAGTCAAAAGCACGTAAGCGTTGCCTCGGGTACCGCACATTTCAGAAACCAAATCCGCCCACGACCTATGGCAAGCATGTGTCTTTGTAAATGGAGAAGTAGCGCTGCTCTGTGGCGGGTCTTACAAATATAAGAGTCTGATATTCTTTTATATGCCAATAAAACTATGGGACAAGACGCTTGATGGCCATGGTAATATGTACAACTGTGCGGAATAGAGCAATCATATAACGATTATCCCTCTGCCTTTTCATCTCTAGTGCCCAAATCCAGAATGAAATCCATGTAGATGGTCAAAATGAGCTTATTAATAATATGTACTGTGCGGCCAAGGCAAACTACGCATGTACCGAAAAATTCCGACAGATAAGGAGTGTCGCCTACAGCTGTTAATGGATTTCGATTGAACTCGTCACAGAATGCTGACCGATGTTAATGCAGGTACCATTCTCAACGAAGTTGACAAGAGGGAAATTGTGATTTCATTTAAATGGACAAGAGGCAAAACTGACGATGATATTATGTGCCCGGGATGTCATGGAGAGGATTCGCGCTGTGCTTTCTCAGTTCTCTTCATTGAGATGGCTGGCTTCGAGACTTGCTTTCAAGGCGTATTCAATATTCAAGAGTTTTTGCAATTTCGATTAAGCAATTTAATTCTCGTGGTATAGGTCTTCTTGGCGCCATAGAGATCTGCTTATGCTTAACACGGGGTATAACTATCGCTAGCAATGCCACCTAGTTACCCTTTTATTGGTTGATATTATCGCTTTGATGTTCCCTATAGTGTTTTAAGAATTCCAACCATAGGTGCTGCAGGTCCTCCTACAAAGTCTCTTGCTGAGATAGATTAGTGGTGAAGTGGTGGTAATGATTTGCAGGCATGTGAACTAAGGTGGCTTCAAATCGACAAACATTTCCAATTTTAAGGCTGTAGAATGATCCAAATATTCACAAGAAAATATCGTCGCACATAAGTGAATGTGTAAAAAGCTGTCTAAGTCCCACCGGCTTTTAACGACTCCTAATTTAAAAAAAATGCTAAGTAGAATCATTCTACAAAATATTTTTATCGTTTTCTACAGATCAAGCGGTTATAACAGGGTATGAATTAAAAGGACAATGATGAAGAATCGGCGTCGCTAGCCTACCACTATATCCCTGCGGAGTATAATTGTTATAAAACGCATTCCAGACGTAAACAATACAATGTCAGTTAGTTCAAGCAATGAAATTCTGCAGAGGGACAAAATTAAACCTAATGAAACAAATAATAATGACTTCAAGCACTACTGTTTGAGGTCTTTGCGCCCTGATAAGGATCCAACTCATGATTGTCGGTCTTAGCTTATATACCATGACAAAAGTTTAAATTGCGATGCTATAATTTCATGTTGAGCCCATTTTGAATAAGTCTGATCTTCTTCTTAGTATCATACGTATGCATCCATATAAATGGCCTACTATAGAAGCCTGTCCATGACGCCTTGAAAATAAATTGGGTCAGTAAGGCATGCAATCAAGCCGGTTTATTGCCCAATGTGGTCATTTAAAATGAAGTGAACACTTTCCTCCTGGTTGTCTCAATTCCTAAATTTCATTACAATAGCTCCTACAGCACTTACCCTTAACCAGCGCTAATGACGTGATTTGGTCGTAAAATTTAGTATTACAGTGGCTTTTTACTGTAAAATCAGCGTGAAAATTGACGGCGAAGAAAAGAATGTTATCTAACTGGACAAACCTTACTCTAAAGTGATTTTTCTTACATATTACCTAAAACTCTACCATTGGCTCTGATGCTACAATTTACCTGCATCTTTTGTTAATCACAACAAGTCTAATCTTAAAGCTGAAGTTGACAGTTGCTCGCTGAAAAATCTAAACATCAGGCACCTATGAATCTAGAACTTTAAGCAGACTCAGCTTAACGTCGACGCTTACATTGGTAGCCTTAACTCAAGTCCTGTCTAACAGCTGCACTTTTATCAAATTAGGCTCTGCTATGCCACGCTTGTTAAGACTTGTGGCCGTGGTGGTACCAGTACGCGTTTATCTGGGGTCAGAGAGGATTGTGAGTGAGGTAGCGCAGCGAATTAAATTTTGCGCCTCGTGGCACATTTTGCCGAGTCAGAAAATGTGATTTCAGGTCACATAAGGCCTGAGAACGGCCAACCATCATGGGTGTAAGCTACTCAGGTCGCGGTCAGACACCTTTGCATCCTCGTGAGTATATCTCTCTGTTCATGCCAAGTTGGCGAAACGCAAGATAGCACCTCTACGACAAGTTGAGCAATTATCGGTTGATGTCAAAAGTGAGAGAACTAGTTAAGTGAATTATCGCCCGATGCAGTTTTGGAGTTTCCACTGCACTTAGGCACAAACCCATGTCTACCTTATGTGTTTCAACATAGATGACCTCTTGACGTTTCATAAAAATCTACCATTTCGAGAATTAAATTTGGCCTAAAAAGTACTCACATGCTCTTTAAAGAGTAACCTTGTTTCGCTGTTTGCAGCCAATCAAAATATTTAAGGCCGTGACTTGATGCGCGGTTAAAATTCACTACTGAAAATGCTGTTGCCGGCATTTTAGCCATAACCGAGTACCCATTAAAAAGGCACAAATTTTAGGTCAAAAATACACCTCAGAGCATAAAACTTTTAGTTCTTGATGTAGTTCTAATATTATGGATGATATGCATAATTTATTCGATGCATTCAGTGAATACAAAGGCCCCAAACAAAACAACAAAATAATTAAACCCTAAAAGTACCAAAATAGAGGGTTCTAGTGGTAATATCGCCTATAAGGGAGGGCGATTTGACACCGTCCATGATAAGGCATAGGTAGGCTGCACATCACGTTTAGAAGGTCAAACAGGTGTGCGACATCCGATGTCGCATTTTTACGCAAGAAAAAATCCAATGCACTTTGTTTAAGAAAATATTTTGTGGGACTAATCGTATTCTGCAAGGTTGCAATGAACATGAGGCTGACTTGCTAGGGCTCTAATGATGGAACTTTAAGAAAACGATAAGGATCAATTCACAAGGTTCTTTAGGCGGGGACTGTTTTCCGAAATCATGCACACATACGAAGAGTGGTAGGGTTTAAGGAAAATATGTGGGAGCCGCTGGCACATTGTAATATAATATCTTCCTGCGCTAAACCAATTGACTTACCAGGAGTTTACCATCATCCAAATAGAAGCATGTAAAATTCCTGTTAAAAATTTGTTCTCATCTTATAAGTTGAATGTTTATACCACATGATGCGCCGGTTTCTAGAATAAACTGGGGGTCATGAGCAATCTAAATAACAATTATTTCGCTCTCAAAAAACAACATAAACGTAGTTCAGAGAGAAAAATAAAGGTTGACGATGCGCATTTGGGAACCGCAAGGTATACTTTTGCCTTGAAATTCCATGTTTGCCAGTGAGTTATCCACTGCCTTTTCCTTGATTATGCCGGAGCAAATTCCAAAATGTTCGTATGGCCAAAACTTGCAGTCGTTATTACGCATGGGTGGTAACAAGCCAGCCTGCTGCCATGTAAAATAAAATAAACAAATACTTTACGCATTTCGATGGAAAAAATTAGATATTATTGGCCAACATGGTTAAGTGTTGCAATTGGTTCTGCACTATCGAAGCGATTGGTCAAAAGCACTGAGTTAACAAGCAAATTTTTGAATGTGGTCAAAAACGCTAAAAGCCGTACGTGAGCAAATACAAAAGTGCTGCGCTTAATAATAAGATCCATTTTTAAAACTGCAAGTATTTACAAAAATTCATAAAATCAGACATCGCGCAAAACGCATCAAAATGTACTAGAAACATGAGTCTGTGTTTAGCATACAAAGGACGATCAGAAAAGAGGCTCGAATGAAAATTGATCTCGATTTTCGACAATCAAATCCTAAAAAAAGAGGTCTTAATGATTGTTCAGCAACAAAGTGTCTCCAGAGGCTCCATTCTTGCTTTAGACGCGACGGCAAGATAAGCCCGCAGGCGTTCGGCAAAAATTACGACCAGAAACTTCAATTTAGCACTTACATGCTCTAGTTATCTCAAAAGTTTGTTCACTTAAACTGCTTGAATTTTTATAGTTATATACCATTCATTGTTCCCATTCCACGGATCACACACCTAGATCCTTTTAGACTGCAATACGGAATACACTGCTGAACTTCCAGCGCTGCTTTGTAAGTGGCAACCATTAAAATCATCTCTGTTCGTGGATATGGAAGTATTTAGCGCATGTTAGCAAAAAAGCATTTGACGCGGTTGAGACATTTGGGAGGCACAAGTAACTATTTTGGCAGTCCAATCTAGTTGAAAACCTTCCAACAAAAGTCCAGTGATCTGCCTTATTCTGGCTTAGCATGCTGGTCAGCATAAACTTTATTCAAGTGTAAGCCTAGATGGCGAATGTGACTACAAACTAGCAGATGGTTCCTGTTGTTGTATGAAAGTGGTGATATTAACTTTTGTGCTTTATTAGGGGCCTTTGCTTTAGATTCTTTGTTCTTTAGCTCGTAAACGACTGAATTTGCGTAAATTAAATGTTTATCTTTCATGCCCATATGCTAATCATTTATATCTCATTACCGCGTAGAGAACGCAGATGAAACTAATGCCGATCCTCAGCTGCAGTAAGCAAAACGATTTGGCACAAATCGGGAGTCCACATACCTATTGCCTACCATATTGCACCTATTAGATTGGGGATCGCACTAAATATGATTGCGACAAATTTCATAATAACAGAATTTTACAATTAGTCACCATACCGTAGATAGTTTTAGTATGAAGAAGGTTACGTACTCATGGCTTTGAATTAAAAATTGTCAGGGCTAAAAATCTGTAAGTTTTGCTATTACAGTAATGGCATGCAAACACTGTGATAGTTACCTCAATATAGTGCCTTTTGGTTTCACCAGCTTGGCCACCGATGTAACAGCACACCCCCCTTATCCCTTAAAATTAAATGCACATGACAAAGTCTCTCCTGGTTTAAATATGACAAATTATACTCACAAAGTGTATTTCATTCACATGCAGCAGGAACACTGTTATTCTTGTTAAAACCATACCATGCAATATTACCTTTTCCGAAAAGACAATCCGTCCAAATGAAACCTATTCGAGTGACGTACAGTTATGCTCAAACAATCCTTTGGGCTTTGGGACAAAACATCTGTGAGGGTTCGGCTCAATAATGTGGAGATTATGGCATGATACGTCACTAGCATGTCCAGCGAGAAATTGTGTGGGGCCGGCTATCCCTGCTCCAGCGAGACCTGGTGGGTAACCGAGCTTGATGTGTAGGCGTACGTTAATTAATGAGTGTTAAAGTAAAGTTTAATGGAAACCATGTCTAAGAAGTGAGACGGGAAAGCAAAATGCCTCCTTGTTTTCATCTCCTAATGTGGCTTTAAGGCAATCTCATGGGTTTATTTGTAATTTTTTAATGTTATCTCATTTAATAGCGTCATAGTGCTAATCACAGACTCTCCGCACTAATGACCTTAGCTTACTCTAGTGGATTTTTTGCACATAATTGAATTAGCTTATAGCATTTATAGGAAGTATAATCATTTTAGGCAATTTGTGAATTTGAAATGGCGAAATTATCATAATCCTAGACCGAAGGATTGAAATTTACTTAATTTTGGTCGATTTGTTAGTAGCGCTTCGGAATAACTTCTGACCAAATAAGTCGGTTTTGGACTAAGATAATTGATGATTCACAACGGGCCTTCTTTCACTTGATTGGTTCAGGAAATTGTACCAATATCAGTTCTCAACTTCTCTTTTTCCAGACCTTGAAGTAGGATTCGCTATAGTTAGCAAAACTGTACCTAAAGTGAATTCCAGTGCGAGGTATTTTACTTAACGTTGGCCGTTCGATCATCCCTCTAAAGGATCTTAAAGATCTTATCCTGCCCGACTTTAGAAGAATGCGTTACATACTTGTACTTGCGCTCAATAACTTTGCCCTGCATTTAGTCCAAAAGCAGACTTCTTTGCTCAAATCTTTCATAACCGCCATGCACTCGGGTTGTGATCTTAGGCGCGGCAAAAATATTACGACGGCGTCACAATGATTGTACTAGAGCGGTTTCAAAACATCATTCGCTTCTATAAAGCAGGCATCAAATTCGTATTTTGACTTAAACGCGGTTGACTTCTGCTTCTCACCCTTCCAGCCAAGTAGGAGTCACGTTTGCAGGCGTCAAGTGATTTGACCCAGTTCAGAGATCATGAAGGTGTGCCTTAGGCCAAAACGCGTTTTAAATGCTTGTAGTGCCTTCTCAATCTTTAAAAATATGGCTACTTTGTAGCAACTTTTACGAAAACTTCAAACTGCACACTAGAATTAAGCATTTAATTTATCTTGCACCTAAGGAAGTCACAGAGATTTTCCAAAGTCCGTTTTATAGGTGCGATTTAAAAGTATTTCTTGATTTGAAAGGTTCCTATGCCTGTTCCTTCTCCAGTGCCCATTTGTCTTAATGATGTCGTTTTAATAAATTCATTTTATCCCTGAACATGAAATAGAGCTATGCTGTGCTTTCATAAAAAATTTTCGAGCTTTACTTACTTCAACTTATAGTAAAGTGCTAACAAACAATTAATGCGTCATCTTACTTCGTCTACATTTGCTTATGCATTTGCTGTCAAGCCGTGCTGCAGAACCGCATTAGAAAATCTTGCTTAATTTATAACCGGTTTCACAGGCATTGCCATTAACTTTTCCTGCCAGCCGTAGCTAAAGTACATAACTTTACTTTCATTGAAATGTTTTTTTGACTTGATCAATGCGAAATATGCTAGTATGGAAGTCGCAAAATTATTAACACAACTGCATCCAAGGCTTATGGATTTTAGAACCAACGGAAGCGCTTCCATTGGTGGCTGATAAATCCCCAGCTCTTGCATTAGCCAATTATTGGTTAATGAATCTATTTTATGAGTCACCTGATGGTAATGTTTCACTATTTAGCGTGTGCATCAAGCTGTGCTGATTACAAGGCGATCAGGTGGGCAGGTAGGTTGCTTATCGTGTTCTCTGTTCTGACACTGTTGGGTGTTATTGGCATACACATGAAATGCATACGTAGCACATGGATCGCAGTCTCGCTCATCCATTAAAAGCAGTTGCATCAGTATGCACATATGAACGCCTGCCATCAATTGTGTTACTCTGTTTTTTTTTTAAAGCATCCATTCTGTTTTCAGACTTCCAGCAAAACATCCCAATGAATGAATATCCCAGATGGCCGTCACATATAAACGGCGAAGGGCAGGAAAGTAACAGTCACTGCTTTCATCCCCAAATGTTAGCTTCGATGGCTGCACATGCTCATTCACTTGGTGCACATGAACATTTGCCAGCTAAGACACAGAACATGTAAGATATTTTGATGCTAGTGCAATTTTCAGGGACGGCCTTTGACGCACCACCATATTCCACAGGTTTTCATTAAGAGTCGATCCCACATTTCAACAACGCAGACTCCGGAATATGCTATCCTTTCGGCAAGGTCTACTTTACCCGTCATCAAGACAAGGCCAAATTGACTGTAATGAGAGTACGTATTTCAAGCCAGATCTTACCACCCTTGATTGTCACCAAAATTTGCACTGATATGCAGGCTCAACTGTCGCCCATAAACTGCAGCTAAATCAAACATCACAGCAGAAAAATTGCTTTGACAACGTTCTGGACTATCGGAAAGGCACTTCGAATGAGACAGGCAATTGGTCGCCTTTTGGTATAATGACGCGACACACGAAGAACTACTACCTGAAGCTGCAGTGGGTTGTGCATCAGTCCGATTAGAAGTGCAAACGAATCCATCCACTCTTCTGTCAGCTGTGGTGGAAGAGTGGAAGGGATTCGATGAGCAGAGAAACGCGTTCCGATCCTACCCAACACTGACTTCAACCAAAGTAGTTTTTTGCTGTACAGTGCTGTATAACAGTCGGACGAACCGCTCACGATTCGGTTTACCCAGGAT